>JAYESA010000010.1:77627171-77936094 GCA_036927795.1 Iris macrosiphon | reverse complement strand
GCAGCTTCTCCGATGCGTTCCAACATATCGAATGGTCTGATGTACCTCGGACTCAGTTTTCCTCTTCCTCCAAATCTGATAGTCCCTCTGGTAGGTGAGATCTTTAGAAACACATGCTCTCCAACTTAGAATTCTAGAGGTCATCGATGTATGTTTGCCCAGTGCTTTTGTCTGTCCTGCGCTGCTCGCAGGTGTCCTTTGATCTTCTTTACCTTCTCCACCGTACGAACGACCAATTCTGGTCCTAGGATCTGCCTTTCGCCTACATCGCTCCAACATACTGGAGAACGACATTTTCTACCATACAATGCTTCAAAGGGAGCCATATGAATGCTCGTTTGATAGCTATTGTTGTAGGAAAACTCCACCAAATACAAATGATCTTTCCATGATCCACTGAAATCAAGCATGCATGCTCTCAGCATATCTTCCAGTGTCTGAATGGTGCGCTCGGACTGGCCATCTGTCTGCGGGTGATACGATGTACTAAACTTTAGGCGGGTACCAAGACTTTCTTACATACTTCGCCAAAAGTACGATATAAACCTCATATCCCTGTCAGACACTATACTGACTGGTACTCCGTGCAGACGCACGATCTCCTTCATATACATGTCTGCCAAGACTTCGGTAGATTGCCCGACTCTGAAGGGTAAAAAGTGAGCAGCCTTGGTGAGTCGATCTACGATCACCCATACAGCATTACGACCACTGGGACTCCTCGAAAATCCCGTAACGAAGTCCATAGTGATGTGCTCCCATTTCCACTCAGGTATTGGGAGTGGTTGAAGTAGACCTGCGGACCTCTGATGTTCAGTCTTGACTTGCTGACACACCAGGCATTTTGCCACAAAGCGGGCTATCTCTCTCTTCATTCCATGCCACCAATAGTATTGCCTCAGATCTCTCTACATCTTTGTGCCACCTGGATGGATAGAGTATGTTGATCTGTGAGCTTCGGACATCAGTTCTTCACGAAGTTCTCCATTTGGAACATAAAGACGTTCTCCACATCTTAAAGGCCCATCTTCGTGTATGTGCAATCATGTCTGTACTCCGGCCTCGATCCTTTGTCGAAGTCTCTGGAATCTGGCGTCTGTTGGCAGAGCAGCCTTGATTCTCTCGACCAAGGTTGATTGACAATTGGCCGTCAACTCCTGGCATAATGACCTCTATACCCAACTGTTCTAGATCTCTCAATAGATCTTGTTGGGTAGTCAAGAAGAATGCCATGGGTCTTCTGCTCAACGCATCAGCTACTACGTTGGCCTTTCCGGGATGGTACTGCAGATCGATCTCGAAGTCTGTCATCACCTCGAGCCAGCGTCTTTGTCTCAAGTTCAGGTCCTTCTAAGTGTAGACGTACTTCAGGCTCTTGTAATCAGTAAATATCTCCACTCGTTCGACGTATAGATAATGTCTCCAAAGCTTCAAGGCAAAGATGACTGCGGCAAGCTCCAGGTCGTGCGTGGGATAGTTCTTCTCATGGGTCCTCAGTTGTCTAAAGGCATAGGCTACAACCTTCCCATGTTGCATCAAGATGCAACCTAATCCTTTTCCGGATGCATCACTATATATTACGAATCCTCCGGATCCAGATGGTATGGTCAAGATGGGAGCCGTAGTTAGACGCTTTTTCAGCTCATCGAAAGCTATCTGACACTCCTCTGACCAGATGAACTCCTGCCCCTTGCAGGTCAAGCTGGTCATCGGCTCTGCGATCCTTGCAAAGTTCTCTACGAACCTCCGGTAATATCCGTCAAGTCCTAGAAAACTTCTCACCTCGGAGACGTTGGTAGGGGTTGGCCACGTCTCTACGGATGAAATCTTCGTCGGGTCTACCGAAATGCCCTCTCCTGTGATAACGTGCCCAAGAAAAGCGACACGATCAAGGAAGAACTCGCACTTGCTCAGCTTTGCGTAAAGACTTTCACGTCTTAGCGTTTCTAACACCAGTCTCAAGTGTTCTTCGTGCTCCTCGTGGCTCTTCGAATACACCAAGATGTCGTCGATGAAGACTACCACGAACTGGTCCAGATATTAGTGGAAGACTCTGTTCATCTGGTTCATAAATACGGCAGGTGCATTTGTCAGTCCAAAAGGCATCACCAGGAACTTGTAGTGACCAAAGCGAGTCCTGAATGCTATCTTTGGAATGTCTTCTCTCCGTACTTTTACCTGATGATAACCTGATCTCAAGTCTATTTTTGAGAACACCACCGCTCCTGTCAGTTGGTCGAACAGATCATCAATCCGCGGCAGGGGGTACTTGTTTTTTATTGTCAAAGCATTAAGGGCTCTGTAATCAATGCACATACGGAATATTCTATCCTTCTTTGGTACAAACAACACTGGTGCTCCCCAGGGTGATGCACTAGGATGAACAAATCCCTTGATCTGTAATTCTTCTAGCTGTAGCTTCAGCTCGTCTAGCTCCTTCTTTGCCAATCGGTACACATTTGAGGATACTGGTGCAGCTCCGGGCACTAGTTCAATAGTGAACTCCACTTCTCTGTCAGGCGGTAGGCCTGGCAACTCCTCCCGAAATACATCTTCGAATTCTGCAACAATTGCTGGGGGAGCTGTCTCCATTGCCATGTAAGCTCTAGGTGTCTGGCCTACTCCTTGCTCGATGGTGCCCCACATGTATTCGAACTCCGGGTGACCTGGTGGTCTAAAAATGACACTACCCCTCCGGCAGTCCAGTATTGCATTGTACTGGCTTAACCAGTCCATGCCTAAGACAACGTCGAAGTTTGGCATTAGAAGTACCAAGAATCGCGCTCTTATCTCTCTACTACATACGACTACCGAGCATGTTTTAATAGTACTGGTAACCGGTACGATGCCTCCTCCGGTAAGAATCTTCCAGCACTTAGGCAGTGTAAAAGTAGCTATTTTGTGCATGGCTATGAAACTACTAGATATGAAAGATAGTGTGGCGCCAGAATCAAATAAATCAGTTGCAGGTAATGTTCCACTAAAATGGTACCTGTAATAGTCTCCCCTTCTGGTTCTTCCGCAACTGCGGCTAGTGCAAAGGCATGCCCGTGCCTTTGCCATCTGGTCTGTTGTCTGGCTTGGTTGAACTGAGCCTCTTGTGTGGCCAAGGGTGCTCCCCTCTGAAATCCTTCAGATGCTGGGTGATGTTGACCTCTAGTTGAGGGTAGCATCCTCTGGGCTGGTGCTGCTGGTCTTTGCCCGTTCTGGGGTGCTGCCTCTCTGCGTTGTGGGCAGTCTCTGGCCATATGTTGACTTGCTCCACAGATCATGCATAGTCCATTCTTCTTCCGGCAGTCTCTGACATAATGTCCCTTCTTGCCACAATAGTGACAAGTCGGAAGCTCCTTATGCTGATATGGCCCCGTCTTTTGTTGTGTTTGGGTTCCCGGACGACGGATTGGTCCTCCTGCTCCGGGCTAGTTTCTGGCCGGTATGGTTGGGTTAGAGCGCCTTGCTCCTCGGCCAATAGCTTTCTGTATCCTCGCCTCTGAAAGAACCTCCTCATAGGAGATCCTCGACTGCGTAGTAGTATACCTATGTAGCTCGAAGGTAAGGCCGTCATGGAACCTCATGGCCTTCTCCAGCTCGTTAGCTATCAGAATGGCACAAAATCGACTAAGTCGACTGAATTCTGTGTCATAGGCATCGACGGTCATATTTCCCTGTTCCAGATGCAGGAACTGGGAGTACAGAGCATTTCTGATCGTGGCTGGAAAATACTTTGCATTGAAGTACTCTAGGAATTGCTCCCACGCTTGGTTCTTGTCGATGCTGCGTTCTATAGAATCCCACCAGTGATGGGTATTGCCTTTGAGTTGGGCCCTCACCGCGGTCATCCATAGGTCTGGATGAAGCTGTGAACCCTCCAGCAGCATCTCCATGTTGGAGACCCAATCTGAGATCTCCTCCGGAGTTTCGCTGCCTGAAAAGGTTCCCGGACCCATCTGGCGAAAGCCTTGGACAGTGCCAGCTGGTTGGACAGGTGCTGGTGCTGGAGTAGATGTCCTCTCCAAAGCTGTCATCAGGCTTTGCCTCAAAGTTTCAGTCTGATGCCACTGTGCCTGCATCATGGCTTAGAAGAATTGGAACATTTGAGGCTGTCCCTCAAGTTATGGCATCAGGGCTGGAAGGGGTGGAGGTGGAAGCAAAGGTGTATCTGCCTATGGTGTCAGTGCATGGGAAGTCTTCCCTTCTTGCTGGGCTGGTGCAACTTCCTGGGTAGGATTCTGTGAAGGTACGGGGTCGTTGGATAGACCAGTGTCCTTCTCGGGGACAGGTCTCTCGGGGTAGTCGGGGTTCTTTGGACATCTTGCGAGGGGTCTGTTGCTTGGTCAACCCCATCAGTTGCGTGTCCACTGGGTACGTCCATATTTTTGAAGAAGATAGAATAATTAGAAAAGCACGAAGGAATAATAATAATAATCAAGCAGGATGCAAAAATTCAAGGATGAAGTCAGAGTGGATGAGACCTAGTATTCCTATCCTATAGCAGGCTTGCTGGGCATGTTATCATACCACTAGCAATTAACTAGACCTGCATTGGCCACCACTAAAACCATGTCACGCCCCAGTCCCAAAATATACGGAACCAGGCCACGTGGCATTGGCCAGCTGACACGTCACTAAGGGTTAACCAATTTAATGGACCCAAAGAGACGTGCTACGCTGTCCTAAAATACTAACAAGTTTAATACAGGTAAATTCTAATCTCATCCACAAAATATTAAGGTGTACTGAATTAAGTGCTGAATATATAAAAGCTAAGTATGAAATGTCATAGTACAATTCAGATATGTCTGGTGGGAACAAACTCACTACAAAAGATAAAAGTGCAGAAATATAATAAGACTAGAACATCGTCTAGCTAGGTAATGAGGCACCAGCTTCAGATGAACATACTACTAAAGATCAGTGGGAAAGAGGCTTCTGCTCCCGGTGCACTTACTACCAAAGATCAGGCAGAAGAGTCTCTAGCTCCAAGTGCACTTACTACTAAAGATCAGGCAGACTCTGATGGCATCACCTCTAACTCCTCCTCGGATGCGAACCTCGTCTCCTGTCCGGGTCCGTACACCGTGGGATAGTATGTCTCGTCTAAATCTGAAAGAGAACCAGGTCCTCAGTGGGACATAACAAGATACATAAAAATATGCCATATATGTAAATACTGAAATAAACAAATAAAGGTGTGCTAACCATCTAAGTGAAATACAATATAAAGACAACCTTGGTACGTATGGGTAGGCGTAGGCATATCGTCCGACATCCTCTAGAGTGTGGTATCTGCAACGTCCGTCATTCCGAAGAATGAGGTATCTGTATATATATAACGTCCACACTCTAAGGGATGTGGTATCTGCAAAGTATATAACGTCCGTATCACTCCGAAGAGTGCGGTATCTGCAATAAAGAAGGTGGGTGTCCCATACGCCTACTAGTTGTCTTTCCCGCCCAATGCGGTTATACAAGTCGAATCCACAACGTGCAAACCACGTAGCTATATGCCAAGTCTTAACTTTCCTAAATATTCCTGATTTCGTGCTAAGTCGTGATGCACGTCACACGCACCGGTAGCTAATCGAGTACGCAAACTCGCATCCCAATATGAATTGCAACCATGTTGCGTGTACAAGTGTCAGGGTCTAGGAGGATATTAGACTACCCTCGCAACTGTAGGTAAGTCTGCTAAAGTCTAAGTCAGTTATACTACATGTCAACGTATTCGTTGAAGGTACCCGAGGCAATCTCGGACACACACAGTTATATGTAAGTTTACTAAAAGTAACATACAACAGTTTAATAATTAAACAGTAAAACTTGGCAAGGTATACTTGCCTACGTCCTCAAGCTGGGCGTGCCAAAAATCTGTTCCCGCAGTTGTGTCTGAGGGGTCCTGTGACCTGGGGTCACTAACTGCGTTGTAGGTGCACTCTGTTCAAGATGTACAGGGGTTCATGAATTTAACATTTAAATAAATACGTACTTTATATATGTGTTTATATAGTATAGTATTTATTTATACTTATATATATATATATATATATAAAAGACATAATATATATACAATTAATACATAACTAATATATATAATACTTATTTAAAGCATATATAATATATAAATATATAAATATAGTATTTATATACAATATATAAATATATATATAAATATATTACATAATATATATACATATTTATATAATATTTCATATATATATATGTATGATATATATATATTAATAATAAAATATTCATATACATATATATATATATATATATATATATATATATATATATATATATATATATATATATATATATAATAGTATTTATATATATAATATACAAGCCAAAATAAAATAAATATATATATTATATATATTTCATGTACTTAATAAATACATATTTATATGTATATAATATATATATATATATATATATATATATATATATATATATATATATTTAATAATTAGTATATATACATATGCATATATAAAATACATATAATAGTATATATATATATATATATATATATATATATATATATATATATATATATATATATATATATATATATATAATATAATTATATATATAATATAATTATATATATATTGTATATAATATATTTAATAAATAATAAATACATATATATATATATATATATAAATATACATATATACATATATAGATATATATATATATATATATATAAATAATATATATATAATAATAATAATAATACATATAATGGTAGATATATATATAATATATTTATACATATATACTGTATATATATATAAAATAAATACATATATACATATATAAAATAAATACGTATATACATATATAAATACATATACATATATATATATACATATATATATATATATATATATATATATATATATATATATATATATATATATATATATATATATATAATAATACATATAATAGTATGTATATATATAATATAATTATATATATATATATATTGTATATACATATATATAATAAATACATAATATATATATATATATAAATATACATATATACATATACAGATATATATATAAATATATAATATATATAATAATAATAATAATAATATATATATATATATATATATATATATATATATATATATATATATATATATATATATATACGTAGAGGGGGGGGAGGTGGGGTACCTGGCGTGTCAGGGGGGCCCACGTCGTCGTATATATATATATATATATATATATATATATATATATATATATATATATATATATATATATATATATATATATATATATATTATGTATATATACGTATATATACGTAGAGAGGGGGGGGGGGGTGGGGTACCTGGCGTGTTAGGGGGGCCCACGTCGTCGTCGCCGGCGGGAGGGGGGCGGAGGTCCGCGGGTGGCTGGCCGTGGCAACAACAGCAGCAGCTGTAGCAGCAGCAACTATGGCAGCTGCAGCGGTGGCTGCGGCGGCGGAGGATGCGGTGCAGGGTGGCTGGGCGACGGAGGAGGTGGCGGCGAAGGTGGTAGTGGCGGAGGTCTGTGGTGGCCGGGGGTGGCGGTTAGGGAGGTCGGGGGGGAGGTGCTAGCAGTGGTCGGGGAAGTCGGGGGGGGGGCTCTGAGGCGGCGCTGGCGGTGGCTGCGGCGGTCGTGGGGCGGTGGTGCAGTGGTGGTTCGGTGGAGGAGGTCGAGGCCAAGGGGATGGTGGCGGTGGCGGTGGTCTGAGGTGGCGGGGGTGGTGGTTTAGGGTGGTCGGGGTGGTGGGGTGCTGTATTGGGGAAGAAGGGGGTCGGGTGCTGCGGGGGCTGCCGGCGGCGGCTGCGGCGGCTAGGACGGTGGCGCGGTGGCCGGGGAGGAGCTGAGGGAGGGGCGAGGCGGTGGGCTAAGGGTCGGAGGTGGGGGAGATCTGAGGGAGGTGTGAGTGAGGTTCGGGTGGGGGGATGCTGTATAAATAGGGTTTTTAGAGTTAGGGTTTTTAGGTAATTTAGGTTTAGGGGGGTATTTAGGTAATTTACTAATTAAAATATCTAGATATTTGTAGATATTTTAGGGTTCATTTAATGCATGAATGGGACCCATTTGGAATAAACGGTGTAGGATCACCCTCCAATGGGAGGATGATATCTCGCACAGTACATTTGCAGATGAAACCCTGCAGATTCACAATTTGCACAGGAGCCCTATTAAATTAGGAAATTACACAATTATGAAATTGTTTGAGAAAAATACCTCATTCATGAGGGCGATGTAATGCACAGAAATGAGGGGGTATTCAGTAAGGGTCTTGAGGGTGTGGGGGTGAGTCTGGGTAGGGGCTGGGCCTAGTATTGGGTGATGCTGGTCACCGTATTAATTTATTTAAAAATTAATGCGCACGATGTTTTCTAATTATTTAAAAATATACAGGTCTAGAATTTAGTGCAGTGCAAGTGTACTAGACGTAGTATACTCAAAGTAGAATATTAACGTAATTTAGTTTGGACAAAACAGGTTCCTGTTGGGCCTCTAATTTCGATTGGAACGGACAAGGGTACAGGGTTGGAAATTAATTGAAAATTAATACGGACGTTTGTAACGATATTTGTGCGACTAAAACGAGACTCATGCCAGCGTATTTGTGAGTTACACGAAGTCTAGAATAGTAGACTGGCATGTCTAGGAGAGGTATATGAACTTTGTTTGGGGGTAACAGTCAGTATAATGCTCTAAATATTGATGTGATGGTCAGGTGCACTAAGCAATATATGATATTGCATAAATAATTATAAAGCTGCAATTAATCCTAATTTGTTAAAAATAATCCTAATTTCACTATCTAATTCTGAAATCTGGTCGAGGGAGTTTACACTGCTGCCTGTCCTGCGCCACCCGAAGTCTATCTCTAATGAGCTTGACCTTCTCCGCTGCATCAACCACCATCTCCGGGCCAAGCAAAGCTCTCTCGCCTACATCATCCCATGATAACGGAGTGCGACACCTCCGTCCATACAATGCCTCGAATGGTGACATCTCGATACTGGCTTGGTAGCTGTTGTTATAAGCAAACTCTACTAAGTGCAAGTGATCCTCCCAAGATCCTCTGAAATCCAAAACACAAGTGCGAAGCATGTCCTCAAGTGTTTGAATGGTCTTCTCTGACTGACCATCTGTCTGTGGGTGATATGCACTACTAAACTTGAGCTGGGTGCCCAAGCTATCCTGCAGACTCCTCCAGAAATACGAAGTAAAGCGACTGTCCCGATCTGATACTATGCTCACAGGGACTCCATGCAGTCTGACTATCTGGCGCACATACATCTCTGCTAGTCTCTCCGTAGACGTACCCACTTTGAATGGTAGAAAGTGGGCCGATTTGGTCAACCTGTCTACGATGACCCAAATCGCATCCTTTCCGCCTGGAGAACGGGGAAGTCCAGAAACAAAATCCATGGTCACATGCTCCCATTTCTACTCCGGAATGGGTAACGGCTGGAGCAATCCTCCTGGCCTCTGCCTCCCCGCCTTCACCTGCTGGCACACTAAGCATCGGGATACGAAGCGTGCTACCTCCCGCTTCATCCTGTACCACCATACATGCTCTCTCAGATCTCTATACATCTTATTGGCACCTGGATGCATAGAGTACTGGGATCGATGCGCCTCCTGAAGAACCTCCTCGCGCAACGACCCACTCGGCACACACAACCTGGTACCGTGCCGTAATGAACCATCATCAGCAATGGTAAAGTCATCTGATAATCCAATCTGAACCTGCGTCCGGAAGCTCCTCAGGGACTCATCCTCAAACTGTGTAGCCCTAATCCGGTCTACCAACTCTGACTGAATCTGCAGTCCCCACATCTGCATCTCAACTCCAGGCACTATCACCTCAATGCCCAAGCTCTCTAGATCTGCCAGAAGATAATGATCTGTAGTCAGGCACATAGCTACCGGATACCTGTTCAGCGCATCCGCAACTACGTTCGCCTTCCCTGGATGGTACTGCAATAATATGTCGAAGTCTTTCATCAACTCCAACCATCTCCTCTGCCTCATGTTCAGCTCTTTTTGGGTAAACACATACTTCAAGATCTTGTGGTCTGTGAAGATCTCCACACGCTCTCCGTATAAATAGTGTTTCCACAAATTCAGAGCAAAGATGACCGCTGCCAACTCCAAATCGTGGGTAGGGTAGTTCTTCTCATGATGACGTAATTGCCTGGAAGCATAGGCAATCACCCTCCCATTCTGCTGCAACACACAACCCAGTCCCTTCCCCAATGCATCACTATAGATAGTGAATCCTCCAGATCCTGATGGCAACGTCAACACTGGAGTTGTCGTCAACCTCCTCTTCAGCTCATCAAAGGCGATCTGGCACTCCTCTGACCAAACAAACTCCACGTCCTTCCGAGTCAGCCTGGACAACGGCTCTGCAATTCAGGAAAAATCCTGAATAAATCTCCTGTAGTAGCCTGCCAGTCCCAGGAAACTCTTGACCTCGGCTACTGAACTCGGAGCACTCCATGCCTCAACTGCCATGATCTTCCTCGGATCCACCGAGATCCCCTCTCCAGTCACCACATGACCAAGGAATTCAACCTTGTCAAGGAAGAACTCACACTTCGAGAGCTTTCCATAGAGCTTCTCCTTCCTGAGAGTCTCCAACACTATCCTCAGATGCTCCTCATGCTCCTCTGGGGTCTTCGAATACACCAAGATGTCATCTATAAACACCACCATAAACCTGTCCAGATGCTGATGGAACACCTTGTTCATCAGATTCATGAACACTGTCGGGGCATTAGTCAACCCAAACGGCATCACCATGAACTCATACTGTCCATACCTGGTCCGAAAAGCTGTCTTCGGAATATCCTCCCTCCTGACCTTCACCTGGTGGTAGCCTGTCCTCAAATCAATCCTGGAAAACACCCTCGCTCCGCTCAACTGGTCAAAGAGATCATCAATACGCGGCAGCGGATACTTGTTCTTGATTGTGAGGTTGTTCAAAGCCCTGTAGTCGATACACATCCGTATCGACCCATCCTTCTTCGGCACAAAAAGTACCGGAGCACCCCACGAAGAAGAACTAGATCTGATAAATCCCTTGTCCTGAAGCTCATCCACCAGCTTCTTCAACTCTATCAGCTCACTGTTGCTGACTCTATAGACGTGCTGGGATATCGGCTCTACACCTGGCACCAAGTCTATAGAGAACTCCACATCTCGGTCCGGAGGTAACCCTGACAACTCCTCCGGAAAGACATCCATGAACTCCTCTATCAGTGGATGTAGCAACCTCGGCTCTACCACCAGGGCTCCGCAGAAGACTCCCTCACTCTGGTCTGCTGCACCTCTAGCAAACTGAAACTCTGGCTCACCCGGCGGACTAAACAACACTCTACCTCTGCGACAATCTATACTAGCACAATGCATACTCAACCAATCTATCCCGAGTACAATGTCGTAGCTCGGAAGTGGCATTACGAGTAGGCACACACTCAACTCCCGGCCTCCTAGGGTAACTCTCCGGTCTCTGCAGACATCACTGACTAGGATGATACCACCCTCGGTCGTGATCTTGCAGAGTCTAGCTAAAGGTTCAGCAACAAGATGGTGTCTAACAGCAAAAGATACAGACACAAAGCTATGGGAAGCACCGGAATCAAATAAAGCAAGTGCCGAAATGAAATCAAGAAAAACAAAACCTGAGATCACATCACCAACGGGTTCGGCCTCGTCTACGGTCAGGGCAAAAGCTCGCCCTTGCTGTCCTCCTCGGTGCTGCTGCTGGTGCTCGGCAAACCTCTGATGCTGAGTCGGCAAAGGCTGTCCTCTCTGATGTACTGCAGGTGCTCTGGCTGGTCACCTCTGAGCGGCTCCTCCGCCCTGAGCTGTACGAGCAAGTGCTGAAGGGTAATCCTTCAGCTGGTGATCTGCTGTGCCACATAACAAACATCTACCCAGCCTCTTCCTACAAATGTCCTATCCGTGCCCCGGCTTCCTACAGAAAGGGCAAATGATGGGCTGCCTCTGACCCTGCTGCTGTCCCTGCCTCTGCTGCTGGGGCGCCTGCCGGAAGGGCGTACAACCCTGACCCTGGTGCTGCTGAGTCTGCTGGAACGTCCTCTTGGATGGGCCTGCACTGCTGCCTGCTCCAGAAGCATCTATGCTCCTCTTGGTCTTCAGCTCTAAGTCGTCCTCAGCCCTCTGAGCGTCGCTCACTATCTGCTCGAAGGTCGCCTCGCGGTCAGTCCTAGTCAAGGACTTGACCGCCATGACCAAACCCTTGCGGAACTTCTGCGCCTTCGCTGCCTCGGTCAAACCCTCAACAAATCTGCCCAGACGACAGAACTCTGCTGCATACTCGTCCACCAGCATGCTCTCCTAGACGAGCGCCTCGAAATAGCTCTCCAAAGAACTGAGAGCCACATCCGGGAAGAACTTCTCCTTGAAAATCTTCTTGAATGCCTCCTAAGTCAGTCCCGGTACTGCTATCCGCGTATCTGTGCGGTACCATATAAAGGCAAGATCGAATATCTGGATGCCCGCTGCCTCAATCTGCATACTGGCTGGGATCAGTGCCAGCCTGAAGATACCCTCGATGTGCTCGATCCAGTCGTCCGCGTACAGGATCCCCTCCGTACCTCGGAACTCCTTGGGCCGCATCCTCTGAAAGTCGATAATGGTGCCCGGCCTCGGATGCTGAGCCTGCTCTGCCTGTGGCTGGACCTGAGCCACTCTTTCCACCGCTGTCATAGCCACCTGATGAGCATTCTCAATGCACATCCTCATAACGTCCACCTGGCGGTACTGCGCATCCATCATCTCTCGGAAGAACGCAAACAACTGCGTGGCATCAACTGGTACAGGTGGTGGTGGAGGAGGTACCATCGGAACAACTGGTGTAGCTCTCGGATTGATAGGAGTAAGAGGATCTCCGAGAGAAACGGATGCTCCTTCGACCGCAGGAGTGGCGAATGGAGCGGTGGCAGCTGCCTGAAGCCGAGCAGGACGAGAGGTGGCAGACCTCTCGGTGGCAGCTGCTGGAACGGTGCGCTAAGATCGTGTCTTCGGAGGCATCCTAAACACAGATCAAAAAAAGTCAATACGGTGCAAGATACGATATCATCAATGAAGGACAATAATATTGCAAAGAAAATAATTTCAGGATAGTTAAATATAGCAAAAGAAATCAGGAAGGGTCCTAGTTGTGATTGAGCACACTCTCTCTCAGCCTATATCCTATATCCTATTGCAGGTAAACCTAGAGACTAGACCTGCATGGGGCCGCCACCAAAAATGCGTCACGACCCGCACCCGAAAAATTGGGCATGAATCGTGGGTACGTCCAGCCTACGCCGCAGAATCGGCGGTAGAACGCTGTAAAGGTTCGTTCTAGGTCACAATCTATATCTCACAAAACCTGTCAATATAACCTCTCCAAAAGGAGGGCAACCACGCAGTATATATATATGTCTCAATCACAAAATCTAGGGGAAGAGTATAAGCATGATAAGATATCACAAGAAACAAAGAAACAAAGAGCAAGTACAATATCTAAATATACAGACCAAGTCTACAATATCTCACAACAAAATAATAAGTACAGTACAGTCATCCAAAATAATCAACTGGGAACAACCCAGGAAAACCCACCTAGCTAACTAGGGCGCTAACGGCGTCTCCTCGACGGGCTCCTCCTCAGTCTCGGGGTCACAACACTCCTCGACGTCCGGCCCGTAGAATGTCGGGCAATAATCCTCAGGATCCTCTAGAAAAAATATGTCCAGTCAGGACTGGCGCGAAGTACATAACTCTGAAAGCAACTCCAAATACATGGTAAGGTGTATATGACTAGCAATAAAAAGTATACAAGATGCACGGGTAAATAAATATATGATGGAGCAGATAAAGTAGCTGCAATATAAACTGGAGAACAATACAAGTAGTGGAGAAGTAACTGCATGTGAGAAAACAGGAATACTAGCTAAGTGCCTTGAGCACAAGTTCGTTATGTGATCGGCTTAGGTTGCACATGAATAAACTACGATAACTCCGTTATGCGAGAGTTGCATAACCGACATACACATGAATACTGTTTGGCTTTGATCACATAACCAACTCCTACTCCCCTCCCCCACTAATACTCTTGGATCCAACCACGATACGCTACGTATATGATAAATAACTCGCGCACATGAAGGCAAGAGCACACAAAGCACATGATAGCACATGAGAATCAATACCCGAAGCACATGATGAAATACACGTGATAGAGTACCCGCTGAACACGGTAAGGGGGATAGCATCTCATGAATGGATCCAACTAGTACCAGCTCGTGAAACAATGTGTCAGAATCAAGTATTACAGTTCTAGAACAGGTGATATATACGCTATCATGAAATGGAAACGATCAGAGGTAGGTACTCGCCTGACGTCCTGAGTAACTGATGAGGATCGAGATCCGGACCGGCGTCGCAAGAACCTATTACGAAAAGCAGAATTAAACAGGGTTCTAAAGAGTTAAACTGATATAAAATAATTAAAAACAGGCTTCTAGGGATATTCTAGGTCAAACGGGTCCAACCGGTAAAATTTGGGTCAAAAAGTCAACACATGGTCCAAAAAGTCAACTTTGGGTCAAAACTAGGTCAAACATTGACTTTTACGGTCAACAGGGACAATTATGGTCAAAGCTAGGTCAAACTAGGGTGCCCCTAAAATTCTAGGTCAAAACTAGCTCATTAAGCTAGTAAACCAATAAACTCGCCTCCTCGAGATACCGAGATACCCTCGGTATCCGATACCTCGACCTAGGCTACGCACCCCGCCTAAACCCGCTAAAACCTATGCTAGCACGCGTAAATATATACACATATACATAAAAACCCATCTCTAAACTCAAACATAGGCAATTGCTCAAAAACCCCGCTCGAAACTCAATACCTTGGATATCTCAAGGTATTGAGATACCTTGATATCTCAAGGTATTGGGATATCCCTCATCTCTCACTAACACCCCTCTAGCTAACTATTTATGAATATAGACATATACCTTGTTATATGTATAGGATAATATATATATATATATATATATATATATATATATATATATATATATATATATATATATATATACACACTTATACATATACCCACTATCATACCTATACATATATATATTTATCTATAACTATGCATCTATCTAGCTATATGTATACATATTTATACATATAGATATATATATCTAACTATATATCTAAATACCTATCTATCTATCTATCTATCTATCTATCTATCTATCTATCTATCAATCTATCTATCTATCTATCTATCTATTTATCAATCTATCTATCTATGTATCTACCAATCTATCAATCAATCTATTTATCTATCTATCAATCTATAAATATATATCTCCCTCTCCCCCTAGCTACTAGCTGCTACTGCCGCTACCCCTGCAATGCAACGCGCTTGCGCTCGCTGCTGCTGCTGCTGTGTGCACTGCACAGCAGCTGCTGTGTGCTGCCTCCCTCGCTGCTCGCTGCACTGCACAGGCCCCCCTAGCTGCACGCTGCCCCCTCCTCGACACACCTCACACACACACGACCACACACATATATCTATATATATATATACCAACATATATACACACACATATATATATATACACAACTATATATATGTATATACACACACACTAACATATATACTTACACATATATACACATATGTATATAAGTACACACACACACACAAACACGCAAGCACACACACACTAATATATATATAAACACACATATCTATATATATATAAACACACACAAACCCATATATATATATATATATATATATATATATATATATATATATATATATATATATATATATATATATATATATACATACACACACACACACACTCATATATATATAAATACACACACTCACATGGATATATATATATACACAAGCATATATATATATATAAATACACACACATATATAGATACCCAAACACATAAATATATATATAAATATATATACATATATAGCCACACACTCACAACACCACAACACACAACACAACACAACACAACACAACACAATACACAACACTCACCAACGCACGCCCAATGACCCACACGCACACAAACTCATATATATATATATATAATATAACCCGAGAACTCTAGCACACACTCCCCGAAGCTAACCCAATGCGCGCACAAGCCCGAAACTAGGAAACCAAGTCGAAATGGTCGTTCGGTCATTTCGACGAACACGCGGTGTGCGGTTCGCAAAACCTCCTGAAACGCACACCAAACCAACTCGAAATTGGCCGAACATTTACTCATGGGCTTTAAACGATGTCTAGATCCTAGAAAAAAATGCTAACTCGTCGATTCTAGGTCCGTGGCAAAAACGTGCACGCACATAGAACCGGCGACGACGAAAACCCCCAAATCGCCCGAAACGCCTGTTTCTCCGCGACACGACTTTACGTGTCCGAACGGAGACACTTACTAACCCTCTAGACACCCGACAACATCTACCTAGGTCCGTCTAACCTAGGGCATCACCCAAAATTGGGCCAATCTCGGATTTCACCCGAAATTGACACAAAACCTAGTGTTAAAGTCTCCAAACACAACTAAACTAGTTCCAACTTCCTCCCACGGGTAGCCTTAGGGTCTAGGAAGGTTCTAAACCACTAATTACACTATATTAGAGTAATTAGTAAGAGGAAAGTTAGGGTTTACCTCTTGGAAGTTGGAATCCCAAGGCCAAAGTCTCCAAATCACTTGAAATCACCACCCTCAAGCTCCAAGCCTCCAAATCTAGCCTCCACACTAAGTCTAGGCTCTAAACACCTAGGTTAGGGAAAATCAAATGGTTAGGATTCATATCCATGAAGAATAGAAGAAGAAAGAGAAGAAATGACTTACTTGAGACTTGTTGGAAGAAGGAAGAAGAAGAAAATAGAAAATAGAGAATGAAGAAGAAGAAGAAGAAGAAGAAGAAGAAGAAGAAGAAGTGAAGGAATGAAGAATAGAATGGGGGGGCTGCTGGTTTTGGTCCAGGTCTTGGGAAATAGGCCGGCCAAGAATTAAAAAAGGGTTTACATAATGAAAAATGACCAAAATGCCCTCTCCTTAAGTCATTCTAATAGGGATTTGGGTTTGGGGTTCCAAATGCACTCAAATTAACTCCTAATCACTCCAACTAACTAAAATAAATATAATAATAATTCTAAACCCAAAAATAAGCCTCACAAGGGTGTTGGTTTGGTCGAACATGGGTCCACTAGGGTCTGACATGGGTCCAGACTAGCCAAAATCCTAAAACAACCAATAGAAAAATAATACAATCACTAATTAAATATAAATATAAATATTTATAAATAATACACAATTTACCAAATAAAAATAAAAATAACCCTATTTTCTAGAATTGGGTAGTGACACCTGCTGAAGGTCCCGCAATGCATCGCGACTAGCACGATCAAATATTCCCCCTGGGTCGATACGGTTCCAGTGCCCCGGAATACCGTTTCGAGGAAAGCCAAACCTTGTGCAAATGCATGAACAATTCATATATCATACAATGCATTAAAATGAAACAGAAAAAGTAAAGCAGCAATATATTCTCATGCAACAGTTCATAATTTCTCAAGCCGAGTTTCAATTTTGGTATCCCATAGGTCCAAACTCTATCCGAGGCACCAGGCCGTAACCAACAACCAAATTCCTTTACAAACAAACTCAAGTTTATAAGGTGTGCAAGCATATAATTAAGTTAGTCTACAATCCCATGTTCCTTTCTTAGTGGCTTGGCATGCATTATGGCTAAGGATTTCCTAGGCATCTAACCGGGCATCATCGAGTGAACGTTTGAAACATTAGAGATGTGGTCTTGAAGAAGTAGGAAAGAAGGGTCCGAACCACTCACTAGTTAAGGGAAAAATGCTGAAACAAGGAGTCCCGCCTAGCGACGATCAAACGTCAGTTACGCAGACCTGCAATAACACGAGCACCGAGTTAGAATTCTTGCCTATCCTTCCTGCCGAACTCCCCAAGAATCAAAGCTCCAAACGAGAAAGCCAACAACGAAAACCAAGCAAATCAAAAGTAACACCAAATCAAAATCCCCAAAGCGGCAATCAAGAAAACCAAGCAACCAAACACGAAAACTATTAGACTTGTTTCAATAGAGGCCTATCCATGAGTTGGACATGATCATCGTATTTCGTCCGTGGCAAGAGGATGCCGAAGATCTAAACTACGACTCAGACGGACTAGCCACAAGCCCAATTACATAGTGCACGTCCCGGTCGGATCGGGATTTGAGGCACTATATGCACACTTGATGCACTACCCGCCTTCCCCATCTCACTGTTGTGGCAGCAACCACAGCAACCTACTGTTGTGCACATAAGGGACAGAACACCCCATATTTTGCAGACCCCTATACCTGCTTGCACACATGACATAACCCCTTATTGACAGTTTCCAAAGCTCGGGTAACCCCCCCCACAGACCTCATACACAAATAAATGCCTCAACACAACCACAAGCATATAAATGCACATCTAAAACAGACCCCCAACAGTCATAAACTCTCCATGGCTGTCCCCCCTTACATTTCCTCTATCTATTGAATACTAAAGACACCAATACAACATGACAGTCCCTCTATAACCAAATGACTGATACCTATAAATAGATACATATATACACATGTATACACCAATAACATAGTGATTATATATATATATATATATATATATATATATATATATATATATATATATATACTAATCATAACAATATAAATAGAAATAAACATCACAAACTAGAGTACCACAAGCTCACCAAACAAATAATCAAACACTTAAGAGTGGTGCCACCCGTATCACACTAAATCTATGATAAGCTTGTGATATGCCCCCAATATGACACTCAATGTATCACAAATAATATGAGCAAGTCTAGAATCATAATTAGGAATAACATAAAGTGCTAGCTACTCATCTATGTGTCTGTGTCAAAATATGGCATGCTCAAACCCCGGTATCGAAGGAAAAACCTCCAAACCAACCCGTATCACCAAATTGCCATGATACGGCCTACACGTATCCAATTATGGATGCGAAAATAGTCTCACACAATCAAACACATATCAATTTAGTCTAGTTGACCAATTGACAAACACATGGTGCACCAATCTTGGATTTCCCTTAAATTGGGCACAAAATACACCATAACTTCCAAAATAGGGGTCCCTAGTAGTCAAATCTTCTTCCTATAGGTATCCCTAGTACATAAGTAAGTTCATAATGATTAAACTATAGATTTAGAGTCTAATTAGAAAGAAAAACTGAATTATACCTATTGGGAGATAGATTCCTAATGAAAGTCTTCAATGAACACAAAAAAGCCTCAACTTGTGCAAATTCTACCAAATTGTAGATTCTTGTCTCCTCCTTGCTTCTAGAGTCTCCAATGGTGAAGTAGGGATTAATTAGGAAGGAATTTGGTGTAGGAATGAAGGGAATTTGGGGAAGAATAATGTAGATCTAAAATTGGAGTAAAATGAGAAGGGGAGATAGGGTCTCCCCCTCTTTATGTGTCTGTCCCCCTTGCTTAGCCTCCAAGCAAGGTGAAAAGTCTATTCTACCTCTATGTGCTTGTCATGAAGAAATTTAATTAAGGATGAAGCTTCTACTCCTAATGGTTTGACTAATTAAAATACTAACTTAATAAAATATGCTAAATAATTGGGCTCAAGTCTAAACTAATAAATTATTGGTTCAAAGTCAAGTCTAGTCTAGTTAGGTCCACTAACACAAGTCCAAAATATAATGTAACATGCTAAAAATATTTTAAATACTACAATAAATAATATATAACATGTACCATAACTAAAAAATTATGAAATACCTTTTTATATAATAAATTTTGAAATGCCAATATTACAATATTACCAATAATAGGAAAAGACAAAAATCTTTCTCTCCAAAAAAGTGGTAGTGACATCGAGTCTCTTCCATCTCCTCATACTTTTCGGCATCCAACGTTTCCATCTTGGTCATTCCGGCCGTTGGTGAGCCGTAGACAACTGGTTCCTTCAACACACGCTAAGTTTAGTCAAAAGATTGAGACAAGGAAGTAGGTCACCGCGTAGAAGCCAGAGGCTAATGAATACCATGGCTACCACAGTCAAAAACTTTCTAGTGGACTCTGTTGGAACGCTGAGGGCACCCTACTCTATGTTATGACACAAGCGATCAGAAGCAAGGGCTGTAGAAGCATGGAAAAAATGCCAAATCCATGCTTATGGCCTCTATGCACAAAGTCAATTTATTCAGTAGTCTTATCAGTGATATTGACAACCATGCGCCAATGTCTATGCGCCATACACTAAAAGACTTGCGACAAATGATAGGAACCTGAGATAGTGAATATTATCACTAGAGTTAGTAAACTCTATGCGGCAAAAGAAAGAATACAAAAGCTGCTAAGGGTCAAGATCAAAAGAAACAATAAACTGAAGATAAGGGTTGTTTCTTTTGTGACAAGCCATGATACGTAAAGAAAGAATATACGAAGTACCACGCATGGCATGAAAGAAAGGGTTGCCAGATCTACCGAAGCCAATTGATGATATAAGACACATCTATGTGGGTGACGACAAGTTAGTAAAGTAGAAACAATAGGACATTTTAGGTTATTATCAGGAACTAATTCTTATTGGATTTGATAGAAATTTTTAATTATTATTTATCATTGTACGATATTTTAGACGAAATTTACTTTCAATTTCTTTATTGAATAAATCTAGTTATCATTATTTATTTAGAAGCAATAAAGTTTATCTATCTTTAAATTCAAATATTGTTGGTAATGGTTCCCTTAATGTTTATAATAACCTATATTCGCTTGAAAGTATTGTATCTTGCAAAGAAACTTTGCATGTGAAATCATGTGGTATTACAATTTTTGGATAGGAACTGTAATTTTTGAGGAGAGAAATAAAGTCAGTGGCATTGTCTTTGAGGAGAGAAATAAAGTCAGGGACATTGTCTTTGAGGAGAATCAATTTTGCTTCATATAATCACTTTTGACGATGTACAAGTTTCAATACATGTCATTGATTAAGAAGTGAATCTGTAACCTTAACAAGACAATGTCGAGTTACCTCTACAAGTTGATGTTGAGCTACCTCAATAAGACAACATAGTGGCACCCTCTATTCAAGATGAGGTAATTGTTCATGAGGAACAAACTCAATGACCTCAAGAACTAGTGTCATTAAGACGATTCATCAGAGAAAGGAGAAATGCAATTTTAAATTTTTTGTCATATTTTTTCAGGAACGTAAGAAAGACTGTGGAATACTAAAAGAAGATCCAATCAAATTCCGTCTGGTTATGAAAAGTTCCATTTCTCAATAGTAGATTAATACAATTGAATGAGATGTATAAGTCTATGCAAGACAATAAATTTTAGGAACTTGTTTCGTTACCAAAAGGTACGAAGTCCATTGGTTGCAAATGGATAATTAAAACCAAGAAAGATTCGAATGGTAATGTGGAGAGGTATAAAGCATGTCTTGTAGATAAAGTATTTACTCAAAAGTTAGTGATTGATTTTAAAGAGACTTTCTCTCTAGTTTCTTTGAAAGACTCATTTAGACCAATCATGACAATTGTTGTACATTTTTATATCAAAACGACGTTTCTCAATGGTAATATTGACGAAAAAATTTATATGGTACGAGCAGAAAACTTTGCGTCGAAAGATCCAAAGAATATAGTTTACAAATTGACAAAATCTATTTATGGACTCAAGCAAACTTTTCGTCAATGGTACTACAAATTTAACATAATTTTCTGGTTTTGTATGTCGATTAATGCAAACCAGGTGACATCTGTCGCTAAAGAAGGCACGTTCGGTTCCAATCAGTGCCCTTAGAATAGCCTTAAAACTAAAGAAATACAATAGATTCCCTATTCATCAGTTGTAGGAAGTTTAATGTATGCTTAAGTGTGTACGCGCACAGATATTGCGTACATAGTTGGGATGTTAGGCAAATATTTAAGCAATTATGTTAGGGATCATTGGAAAGCAGCCAAATGGGTTACTTAAGTAATCTATAAAGAACAAAGGATTACATGCTCTTATCAACGACATACCATTGGTGATGGCTATAATCCGTCATCGCTTAGCAACTGAAAGGCGTCGGCTAGAAGACCAATTAGCTTATCTTAATTACCTATGCGTTGCCAAGTCATAGGCTAGGCGTCACTAGTTTATACTGTTAACCGCGATAACATATAAAAAATTATGTGACGGTCTAACGACGCTTATTCATTATATCATTTTACTGGACGATAGCCTAAGGAGTAGCATATCCATTATCCAGCACCGGCACTGTGCCCTAGGTTAAAAAAATAATATTCGACTAAACCCTCTCTCATTCACTCTGTCACGCCCCAGTCCCAAAATATCGAGGGACTAGACACGTGGCAATGGCCAGCAGCACACACCGACGGACAAACCCAATTTAATGGATCCATCGGGGCATACTTAAGCTGTATTACAACAATCAGGATTTACTAATCTCATCCACAGAATAAATTCATCAATATCATCAAAAGGAAATAAAACATTATCCAGTCACAAGTAAATAAAATTGGGGAACAACCCGATATTAAGTCTGTTATAATTGTTCATTAAACAAGAAATAAAAGAGTTTAACTGCCATTAAAACTGAGCATAGACGAAGATATTCAGGAGAAATCTTCTGCAATCACCTCGTCCTCGGTTCCTGGTTCTGCTCCTGCTAATGCTCCTGTTCCGTACACCTCAGGATAGATATCCTCTGCTAACCCTGGGGACATAATCCATATCCATGTCCTCAGGGGACATAGCAAGGTACAAAATAACTCATGCCAAAATACATACAGTACAGCAATAAATGAAATAATAGGGTAATTAAATAAACTAGCTAAGTGATATGCAAGTGAGAGTTTTAGTCATACTCGGGCTGAGACTACTATAGGATCAGTGTCGGTGAAACTCATAGCAGTATTCTCTCGAAGGGCCAGAACTTGCGCCAAAGCTCTGTATCAGAGACTAAGACACCTCCAGATGACAATATTTATAATATAATCAGCCTTTGATATGGTAATACTCTCCCCACCCAATATAATCTAACGTCACAGTTCACGATGTACATGTCCATGTCACGCAAGAACAAAACTAATGCAACAAGTCATATAAAGAAATCTAAGCAGGTATAATATATATGTCCAAATCTTGTATCCTATACAGAATCACCATGAATATCTCAGGAAGATTCTGTCTCATGATTCGTGTCATGTGTCCTGGGTATAATGTACTTGATATGGCAAGTACGATAATGTAAATGTCACGATATCCATCTCTAGGTGACGTTACACAACTCCGCGTACGGTGTTGGCACCCGACTATTAATTGGACGCTAAGTAAGTCACACGGTCCTAGGTTAAGTATGTATAACAGATAAATAAGACAAGAAATTATGTAACAAGAACTGCAAGCTTTGGCAAGGTACACTTGCCTGGGGTTCCGGCTCCAATTGTAGCTCTGACAGCGGCAGAATTTGCAGACAGTTCTCTGGTTGCTGAAATAGACATCACCATCAGATCTAGAAAATATCAATTAGCTAGAAACGCCTGTCCTTGAGTCCAATTTGGACACAAGGGCAAAAATGATATTTTCAGGTCAAGGCAGGATCCACATGTGGGCCGCTTTGCACCAAAAACTTTGTCAGGACCAAAGGTCTCCAAATCCGTCAAACTCAGTGTCAACAGGTCCAGAATGTTGATACGAACCCAACGGAACTTCCAGAATTGGATTCCGATGAGCCGATCACAAAATCGCCCGTCAAGTGGAGCCGTGGGGCCCACGATACGCAATTTTGTCAACGTTCTCAGAATTGAACCAAACTTGGGTCACAGGACCAGCGTATTGCTACTATTCCGATGGCGTAAGTTTCGTTTCGATCCGACATGTGTACACTAAGTTACAGCGAGATTCAGAACAGGCGGATATGGGGCGTTGTCGGCGGATACGCGTTGATTCCGGTGTGCACGCACATCCAAATCAACTTCTGCGAAATCTCGCACGTCCGTATCTACGGCGCGCACGTATCGGTGAAGACCGCACGCGACCAAGTCGTCCCGTTTGGCGGGGCGCACTCAGTTCCGGGGTAAAACAGGGTATTATTTTTCCTGTTTTTGGATCGCGGTTCGCGATCGTCACAGGACGCGATGCACCGAACGGCTTGCACGGGCATCGAGGGGGTCACACAGCCTACGCGTCACAACTGACGGAACCAAAAATGGGTCATCGAGGAGAGAGAACGGGTTACCTGAACAGGGCTCCGTGAACCGAGGATTTCTCGTGTCCGCGTGTCGTCTTGACACTGTGCTGTGTCCTGTGTCCGGGCTGTTCTAGGGTTAGGGCTCTGGTTACTGCCGGAGACTCGCCGGAGGCTGCGCTGGCCGGGGCTGGGCTGAGGCGGAGCGGCTCTGGCTCGTCGGGGCGACTTCTGCGGAGGCGTAGCGGAGGCGGAGGGGTTCTGTCAGCGGGCTGTGCTGGCGGCTGCTCGTCGGCTTCTCGGGTGGCGGTGGCACTGCAATTGGAGGAGAGAGGGAGGCGGAGAACAGCGAGGAGCTAGCGGCGGTGAGGGCAGCGGCGAGGGGAGAGAAGCGGGGGTAGGCGGAGGACGGCAGGGCGGGGACGCTCGGGTCGACGCCGGAGCGGCTGGCTGGAGGGCGGCGGAGAGGGGCTAGGGGTCGTCGAGGTCGGCTGGGGCAGGTTTTATAGAGGGGAAGAGGGAGAGGGAGAGGCGGCCGGTGCGGGGAGGGGAACCGGAGCGGCGGGCAGTTGCGGGGAGCTGAAGCGGAGCGGCGGGGACACGAGGCGGCGGCCAGCGGCGTAACGGCCGGCGGCGGGGAGACGAGGGGTCGGGGGAGAAGAAAGGGGCTGGGGCACTGTTCACCCGGGTCGGGTCGGTGACGGGTCGGGTCGGGCAGCGGATCCGGCCCGATCCGCTAAAACATGAAGCGGGTTCAGGTCTAGCGGGTTTCGGGTCGCGGGTTAGACCCGAATCCGACCCGCTAAGGTTTGGTTCGGTTTAGCTAAACCGGTCTAGGTTGGTTCGGGTTGGTTTGGTTCGATTGAACCGGGTTTATTTCTAGGTTTATTTTGGTTTAATTATAACTTGGTTTTTAGGGCTTTAAAAATGCTTCCGGGGTCCAATAAATTCCCAGAAAATTACCCTATGTCTAATTTTTCATTTTACACCAGAAAATATTATTTTCATAAAATTTTAATATTATGTAACATAATTTAAAAAACATTTAAATTCAAAATACCTTAGTTTTAATTAGAGAAAAATCCCAGAAATTTACAGAAAATTGTGAAAAATTCTAAATTAAAATTCTTGAAAAATCAGGGGATTTACAATCTACCCCCCTTAAGAGGATTGCGTCCTCGCAATCAAAGAATAACCGGTCAACAGAGATGACACAGTTGCAAACATTATTCGAAGCACATCACGATTAAGGAGATCAAGTTGAGGATTAAAACACATAGGAAAAATCATTTCCCTAAGCAATGGAAGTTATAAAATTTTTCGAATGAAGGAAATCTAGAAAATTATAGTTTTTTAGAAAAATCTAGGTTATCATTAGGTTATCAATTATTAGCAAGTTAAAACTATCAGGTCAAGGCTAAGGTCACGAACCAGCAGGCACGAACTACAGCAATGCTAGAAACGGATAACTATGAAAAAAAATTACGCGCATTAGCTACTCCAAGAGTCTGAGCATCCTCCAAAGTCATCGCGAAAGCTTGTCCGCGTCCTTGAGGTGGTGCCCTCTGCTGTTGCTGGGCTTGCTGGAAGGGTGCTGCTCGAGGTGCCAAGGGTGGCCTTGGTTGATGTCCTCCTGGTGCTTGTAGAGCTTGTTGATTTGCCCTTGGTGCTATTTCTCCACGTTCAGGGCAATCCCTTACCGAATGCTGACGGGATCCGCATGCTAAACACAATCCTAATCTGCGTCGGCATTCCTTGGCGAGATGGCCTGCTTTGCCACAGTAGTGACAAGTAGAAAGGACTATTACTTGTGGTGTAGATGCTTTCTGCTGTTGGTGTAGGTGAGGTCTCTTTGCAGCTTCTTCTTGTGGTGCTGTGGCTGTTGCTGATGTGGAAGGCCGCTTCAGACTGGTCTCTCTCCTGGTGACGCGCTCCATGCGTCGGGCTGCAGCAAGGACGTTCGAGTACGAAGTAGGTGCAACGGATCCAATTAGTTTCTGTAGCTCAAAGTTTAGTCTGTCGAAGAACTTCTCGGCCTTCTCTTCTTCTGTCGGGATCAATGTTGGGGCGAAGCAACTTAGATGAATGAACTCAGCGTTGTACTCTTCCACCGTCATAGTATCCTGAGTGAGGCGATTGAACTTGTCCGGAAGTTCTGATCGAGCGATAGCCGAAATGTACATCTCCTGAAAGAGTCTGGAAAACTCTTCCCAAGTGACTCGGTCTGGTCCGAGCCGTGCCTCCTCAGATAGCCACCAGTGATGAGCATTGTCCGTCAATTGCATTCTGACGGCAGTCGTCCAACGTTTCCGTGGAAGCTCAGCTGCTTCTAATTGATGCTGAATGTTGGTGAGCCATTCATGAACTTCTGTGGGCTCCTCCTTGCCTGAGAAGGTACAAGGCTTCAGCTGGCAGAAATCGATGATAGAGCCCGTCGTTGGCCGTCGAGCTGGTAGGTTGGCCTGCTCCAGTGCAGTTACTATGCTGTTCCTCAAGTAATCAGCCTCGCGACGCTGAGCCTCGTGTTGGACTTGTTGCTGGGCTTGCATCATTGCGTAGATCATTTGGAATATTTATTGCCCGTCAATAGGCTGCCCTTGTGGGAATACGGGCATTGGTGGAACGAACTGCGGCGGAGGTGGGATGTCATCACGCCGGAACCTTAAATTTTGCTGGACTGCTCGATCGCTTTGAGAAGATTGTCCTCTATTCTCTGGTGTTACTCCTTCATCATAGGTGACCACTGCATCGTACGGTGTACCTAAAGGATTATCGTTGCCAGTTCTCGGATCTATTGCTCTGCCTCAAAAATAAACTATAAGAGGCGTACAGGAATCAAGGCAAGATGCAAGAAAATTTTATTTCGAATACGATATATATATCAAGAACGATTCAAGCAAGTGGATGAGATCCTAAAAACTTATCATATTCTTATTGCAGGCATGTTCGGTCCCTAAGTTGAAACCGAACACTTTAGTCGTTGACCTGCATGGGCCACCACAAAAACTATGTCACGCTCCGGTCCCAAAATATCGAGGGACTAGACACGTGACAATGGCCAGCAACACACACCGACGGACAAACCCAATTTAATGGATCCATCGGGGCATACTTAAGCTGTATTACAACAATCAGGGTTTACTAATCTCATCCATAGAATAAATTCATCAATATCATCGAAAGGAAATAAAACATCATCCAGTCACAAGTAAATAAAATCGGGGAACAACCCGATATTAAGTCTGTTACAATTGTTCATTAAACAAGAAATAAAAGAGTTTAACTGCCATTAAAACTGAGCATAGACGAAGATATTCAGGAGAAATCTTCTACAATCACCTCGTCCTCGGTTCCTGGTTCTGCTCCTGCTAATGCTCATGTTCCGTACACCTCGGGATAGATATCCTCTGCTAACCCTGGGGACATAATCCATATCCAGGTCCTCAGGGGACATAGCAAGGTACAAAATAACTCATGCCAAAATACATACAGTGCAGCAATAAATGAAACAATAGGGTAATTAAATAAACCAGCTAAGTGATATGCAAGTGAGAGTTTTAGTCATACTCGGGCTGAGACTACTATAGGATCAGTGTCGGTGAAACCCATAACAGTATTCTCTCCAAGGGCCAGAACTTGCGCCAAAGCTCTGTATCAGAGACTAAGACATCTCCAGATGACAATATTTATAATATAATCAGCCTTTGATATGGTAATACTCTCCCCATCCAATGTAATCTCACGTCACAGTTCACGATGTACATGTCCATGTCACGCAAGAACAAAACTAATGCAACAAGTCATATAAAGAAATCTAAGCAGGTATAATGTATATGTCCAAATCCTGTATCCTATACAGAATCACCATGAATATCTCAGGAAGATTCTGTCTCATGATTCGTGTCATGTGTCCTGGGTATAATGTACTTGATATGGCAAGTACGAGAATGTAAATGTCACGATATCCATCTCTAGGTGACGGTACACAACTCCGCGTACGGTGTTGGCACCCGACTATTAATCGGACGCTAAGTAAGTCACACGGTCCTAGGTTAAGTATGTATAACAGATAAATAAGACAAGGAATTATGTAACAAGAACTGCAAGCTTTGGCAAGGTACACTTGCCTAGGGTTCCGGCTCCAATTGTAGCTCTGACAGCGGCGGAATTTGCAGGCAGTTCTCCGGTTGCTGAAATAGATATCACCATCATATCTAGAAAATATCAATTAGCTAGAAACGCCTGTCCTTGAGTCCAATTTGAACACAAGGGCAAAAATGACATTTTTAGGTCAAGGCGGGGTCCACATATGGGCCGCTTTGCACCGAAAAACGTATCAGGACCAAAGGTCTCCAAATCCGTCAAACTTAGTGTCAACATGTCCAGAATGTTGATACGAACCCAACGGAACTTCCAGAATTGGATTCCGATGAGTCGATCACAAAATCGCCCGTCAAGTAGAGCCGTGGGGCCCACGATACGCGATTTTGTTAACGTTCTCAGAATCGAACCAAACTTGGATCACAGGACCAGCGTATTACTACGAGTCCGATGGCACAAGTTTCGTTTCGATCCGACGTGTGTACACTAAGTTACAGCGAGATTCAGAACAGGCGGATACGGGGCGTTGTCGGCTGATACGCGTTGATTCCGGTGTGCACTCACATCCAAATCAACTTCTGCGAAATCCCGCACGTCCGTATCAACGGCGCACACGTATCGGTGAAGACCGCACGCGACCAAGTCGTCCCGTTTGGCGGGGCGCACTCAGTTCCGGGGTAAAACAGGGCATTATTTTTCCTGTTTTTTGATCGCGGTTCACGATCGCCACAGGACGCGATGCACCGAGCGGGTTGCACGGGTATTGAGGGGGTCACACAGCCTACGCGTCACAACTGACGAAACCGAAAACGGGTCATCGAGGAGAGAGAACGGGTTACCTGAACAGGCCTCCGTGAACCGAGGATTTCTCGTATCCGCGTGTCGTCTTGACACTGTGCTGTGTCCTGTGTCCGAGCTGTTCTAGGGTTAGGGCTCTGGTTACTGCCGGAGACTCGCCGGAGGCTGCGCTGGCCGGGGCTGGGCTGAGGCGGAGCGGCTCTGGATCGTCGGGGCGACTTCGGCGGAGGCGGAGCGGAGGCGGAGGGGTTCTGGCAGCGAGCTGCGCTGGCGGCTGCTCGTCGGCTTCTCGGGTGGCGGTGGCACTGCAACTGGAGGAGAGAGGGAGGCGGAGAACAGCGAGGAGCTAGAGGCGGTGAGGGCAGCAGCGAGGGGAGAGAAGCGGGGGTAGGCGGAGGACGGCAGGGCGGGGACGCTCGGGTCGACGCCTGAGCGGCTGGCTGGAGGGCGGCGGAGAGGGGCTAGGGGTCGTCGAGGTCGGCTGGGGCGGGTTTTATAGAGGGGAAGAGGGAGAGGGAGAGGCGGCCGGTGCGGGGAGGGGAACCGGAGCGGCGGGCGATTGCGGGGAACTGAAGCGGAGCGGCGGGGACGCGAGGCGGCGGCCAGCGGCGTAACGACCGACGGCGGGAGACGAGGGGTCGGGGGAGAAGAAAGGGGCTGGGGCACTGTTCACCCGGGTCGGGTCGGTGACGGGTCGGGTCGGGCAGTGGATCCGGCCCGATCCGCTAAAACATGAAGCGGGTTCGGGTCTAGCGGGTTTCGAGTCGCAGGTTAGACCCGAATCCGACCCGCTAAGGTTTGGTTCGGTTTAGCTAAACCGGTCTAGGTTTGTTCGGGTTGGTTTGGTTCGATTGAACCGGGTTTAATTCTAGGTTTATTTTGGTTTAATTATAACTTGGTTTTTAGGGCTTTAAAAATGCTTCCGGGGTCCAATAAATTTTCAAAAATTTACCCTATGTCTAATTTTTCATTTTACACCAGAAAATATTATTTCCATAATATTTTAATATTATGTAATATAATTTAAAAATCATTTAAATTCAAAATACCTTAGTTTTAATTACAGAAAAATCCCAGAAATTTACAGAAAATTGTGAAAAATTCCAAATTAAAATTCTTGAAAAATCAGGGGGTTTACACCCTCTATCGATCCTTCTCCCTCTCTCTCTCTCTCATCTCCCCCTCTATCGATCTCTCTCTTTCGATCTCACGATGCCATCTCTCTTGTCTTCCCCTCTTTCAATCTCGTGGTGCCCTCTCTCTCTTTCATCCCCTCAGCTCCAACATCGATTGTGTCCTTGTCGGCGTGCCTAAGTCGTCTGCGCCTGTGCCTCCAAGCTCCAACGAGAGTATACTCTAACCCTCTCTCATGAATATGTCCAAGTCCGACGAGGCAGAGTTATGCATCCAGAGTTGGTTGATTTCTACCATTAGTTTTCGTCATTTTTTTATTTGGAGAGTTCTTTAAGTATTGTTTAATTTGGATTTGCTAATTTGTGAATAGGGATGGATGTGGTTTAATTTTGCCATTTGAATGTCAGTTTGGAGCCTCCTCTCCTATTAGCCTTTGGAGATTGGGGGATATTCTTATTTTTTAGACAGGTTAGGGTTTGGTTCCAAAGGGGTTCTTATGAAGAAGATTCTTGGTACTCTAGAGGGAACACTTCCAGTTACATATTTAGGGATTTTATTTTCAAATAAAGATATCGGCACTCAGGGATACTCCAAGATGTTATACTTCTGAAGAAGATTCATGGATTTTGTTAGTGTGGTTTTAAGTACTTATAGCACAAATAGTGATGTTTATTTTTCTTTCATGAATTATTTGTATTTATTTGAATGCCTTTATTTTTTATTTATTTTATTGTGTATAGTATGATTTCTACATGTGTTTTGTGCTGCTGAATGTCCGATCAGACAGGAATTCTATGGCGGGCTTCACAGGATGGTGATATACTGCGATTGTTGTGATTGACAAGTATATAGTGCGTACATGAGTGATGTAATTCAAAAAAAATTGTTAGTTTTTCCACCTTAGCGACGACTAAGCGGCAACTTAGCGACGAATAACGACGCCCTCGTGACTCATGGGCGATGTACTAAGTCGTCGCTAACTAAGAATTCTAAGGTAAGCTCTGGCTGAGCGACGTACGACGATACACTTGCAACTCATAGGCAACACATTGATAAGTCATCCAACTGTCGCCCAATTGAGTATTAGGAACCAATTTTTGTATCGGAAACTAGGAACAGTCACCAATTCGTCACCAAGTAGACAACAAACGTGACGCTAATCCATCGCTAGGAAGTCATTTCATCCACTGAAGATATGGCCACTAGAGCGTTGCTAAGACGGTACCAAACTAATCCGTCGCTAGTTCGACAACATGTCGTCGCTAAATAGTGCATCGCCAAGTAGTCGCACAGTTGTCGAAGATTCGACTGCTAAAATTCTGTATTTTTGTATTTAATGGGATGGGAGGAGAAATATGTGAATCCGGTCTCTTAAATAGTTAAAAAAATACTCGTTTGAAGATATTCGACCATTCTTCAAAATTGACCATTGATAATAGAAATTAGGTACAAAAGTTATCATAGGCAACGGTGAGATGTGTACAATACACATACATCGCCATATGCTTAGGCAAGTATTGTGCTTTATACATACATCACCATAGCCTATAAGGCGATGTATATCACCATGAGCAATTTTGTCAAACTTGTTACTTCTTTAGTATTTTGAATGTTTATTATCGTGAACATAATTTTCTATATTCCGTAAGGGTCTGTTTGGATTGGGGAAAAAATAATCTGGATTAAGTGGGGTTAAGTGTGGAGGAGGAGAGTTAATACATATAGCCTTGCTTGAATTTGAGAGAGACTTAAGTGGAGTGTATTTAATAACTTTTGCTTGTATTGAAGATTTTCATCGGAGTTAAAAGAATAATAAAAATATGATAGTTACCAAAATCTCTCACTTTTTTGCGTTAACCCTCCGATTTGAGGACTAAAAAAATAAATAAAAGAGTGTTAAACAAACTTTTACTTATTCATCTATTACTCTTCTTTCTAAACTTTCGCTCTCAAATCAAACATAATTTTTTTCTCTCACTTTACATTTTTTGGTTCAATTTTCTTAACCCTGAATCAAAACATACTCTAAGGGTACACACGGTACACGAAAGACGATGAATCGGTCGTCAAACAGTTCAGTAGTAATGAAGCCCAATAGCCTTGCGTTGGTCGATCATTGATTCGCCACATCAAATGCTAAATAAGAAGAAATACAGTTTGTTAAAGTTCTTGAGTTTGAAACTTTGATGAACCATAAATAAGCACACTTATATTCGTCAAATAGAAGAAATTTTGATACAGATGGCTGTACTGTATGACAAGTGGGCTCCCTCTCTCTTGGTTAAGTTTTTTCAGGCGGTAGTTTTCCTTCTGATAATATGTCCACAGTCCGCGACTGTATGTTCTGGTGTTTCCATAACAAACTACTAACGAAAACCAACAAGGCAAGCAGAGACTCTAGACAAGTCGAGCTACTTTCATACTAGTACTAGTTGGAAGGGCAGCCTTCGATAGCGATGGCCGGGGCGCTGGGGCATTTGGCCAGCGGGCAGTGCGTGTCCACCCCCCACCAGTCGACCCCGTTGATGTCCTGCATCTGCAGCGCGAAATAGGTCATCACCGCCATGAACGCCACCCCCGCGTCGAGCGCCGCCGACAGCACGTAGTTGTACCTCGCCCACCACCCCTTGTACCTCCTGTACACCACGAAGTTGAAGAAGAGCCCCACGGCGAACCACATGTTGTAGTTGATGGTCCTGGCCGGCATCAGCGCCCCGGCCCCTCCCAGGATGACGGGCAGGTTGACGAGCTTGATCCACTTCTTCTCCGGGAAGGTCCGCGAGAGGAACCACACCGGCACGGGGGCCAGGAAGCCCAGGAGGAAGAAGTAGTTCATCTTCTCGTAGAGCCCCAGCCTCCCGAACATGCGCAGCGGCGCCACCACGCCCCATATGATCGACGCGCTGTAGAAGACGTCGTCCCCGGGGCACGTCCACGGGCTGCCCTTGGGCAGCTGGTCGGGCTGGCAGATGTGCTCGACCGTCTCCAGGAGCCACCATGAGGTGCCGAAGGTCGCACATGCTGCAGCAATCGTTCCGACCAGCTGCAATATGCAGAGAGAGGGCATAACATTTTGGTATATAATTAAAGGACTCTGCTATTACGTGGCCGCAGGCCAACTAAGGTCACCCTCTTCCCTTCCCCTATATATCATTTCCGATAAATATTAAACTCCCCATGCCAACCCTTTTTGAATTTTAAAAGAATACGTTTGTTACCTGGACTACAAACATGGACCTGGGCGGTATCTTCATATAGTGACCGAGCTTGAAGTCGGCGAGGAAAGTGATGGCTTGAGTCATGCTAATGTAGCCGTAGGTCTTGAAGGCCACATTGGCGAGAGGCTTCCCCGGGAGGATGTAACCGATGATCAACTCTGTGATCACATTTAGCCCTGGTTGCTGAAGACACAATACAGTACAGTACATTGAGTGATCAGTAGCACTAGAGTCTGTTTGGACAGCTGAGAGTGTATTGAAAGTAGTTTGTAAAGAATGATAGTCATTTTCAGTATTTGGATATCTCTAACAACTTTATTGCAAGTGATTGTAATATGATATTTTATTCCAACTAAAAGTACCCTATTTGGATTGAGAGCTCAATTACCTGATTTGTCGTGGCGGTGATGATGCCGATCGGAAGAGTGAAGACAAACGCCAAGAGGGCTGCGGACAGCACCCCCCACCAGGGAAGCTGCAGCTGCTTGCCGAAGCCTTCGCAGGTGAGGACGGAGAGAGCAAGCATGGACACTAGGATTATATGGAACCACCATTGGGGAACAGCTTCGTAGTTCTTCTTCATTATCCTTGTGTGTATGTCACCGATCTCGTTCTTGAATGCTTGTTTCGTCTGCGCCCATATCGTCCTGCATTAATGAATGCTTCTTCCCGTAATTAGCTAATTCTCTTTCCAGCCGATGGTTAAGAAAGTATAAAAAAAAATTCTAAAAATATGACAAAATATAGTAAAATAATAAATAAAGTGATAAATTAGCAAAATTTTGAAAAATGTATAAATGTAATTTTTTTGACTTGGCTGAGTTGGACTGACTAAAGTTTTAGTGACGAATTTTTGTGGACAAAATTAGCCTTTAGTGACGAATTGGAATTTTAGTGACGGAAGACAAAATTTAGCTTTTAGTAACAGTTTTTTATCTTCTATACAAATAAATAAAAACTTACGTTAATGTCGCCATTGGTGTTTGGTTTAGTGACTAAATTGGACTTTTAGTTATGAAGTTTATTGACGAAATTGGACTTTTAGTGACAGTTTTTTTTCTTTTTTAACAAAATACTCACGTTGCGACTGGTGGAATATATATTTTTTTACATTTATATCGTCATTACTGTTGGCGACATGAGTTACAAGTACTAATGTCGACAACGGTTTTGACGACCCATTAATTACATTTTTCAAAACTATACTAACTTATAACCTAATTTATTATTTTACTATACTTTGTTATCTTTTTTTAAGAATATTTTTGGACAATTAAGTAGTACCTTGAAGAGAAATGCATGCACAAATTAACTAACCTTCCATGGAAGAGAGCAACGTGAGACAAGGCCGCAGCCAGCGTGGCGAAGCTGAGGCCGTAGATGTAGACGAAGAGCACGCTCAGGTTGATCTGCCCGACCTGATCGTAGCCTCGCTGGCTGAAGGAGAAAGTGTCGGGGTCGAGCACGGCCTCGACGTCGTAAACGCTCCCGTTGGCCGAGAACACCTGCGAGGATATGAGCGGGAACCTCTTGGCCTCGTAGGTGTTGGTCCAGTAGCTGATGGGCAGGACGATGTAGACCATGACGACGTATCCGAACAGGATGTTGAGCATCGCAAACCCGGGGGTGGCGAGGGGCGTCCCGATGAACCCGGCCACGGTGGACCAGTCGAGGCCGAAGGAGCCGACGCCGAGGCCGGAGGAGCCCGAGCCGATCTGCTGCATCAGGACGGAGTCCTTCCATATGAAGCACAGGATGGATACTGAGGCTATGCCTTGGAAGAGGTAGCTGGGGACGATGTAGTAGCAGAAGCTTGTGATGAATACTATGAGGAAGAATTGGAGTCTTGTTGTCCCTCTCTTTGGCCTCTTCTCTTCTTCATGCATTGCCCTGTATGTATGTATGTATGTATGTATGTATGTATGTAAATACTTGACCAACCATATCTATGCCATAGCAGCTAAAAACAAAACTATAGCAGCAGCAGCATCGATTACAAAGTGTGCGGACACGACTGTCTACTCCAAAGAGTTCTTGGACTTCATTAACCGACCTTTCTATGAGAGCATCTCCAACCTTATTATTATGTTGTGATCCGTACGTGGCATGAGGGATATGATATCTTTTTTCCTAACGAGACAATGCTATATTTACAAAAACAAAAAAAAACAAAAAAAAGAAAAAAAGACTTCACCAATGTAAAAATACTGAGATCTTATTTTTTTACAACTTTTAAGATGAAGACAACTTCTATTCTTATTTCTAAATATATTTTTATTTATAATTGATGACATAGAACTAGGTGGAGATTTCAAATACTTTGTTTAGAATCGGGTCCATTTTTTTTTACCTAACAAAACTATGATGGATGTTCATCATTCCACCAAAGGACTGTCACGTGATCACTAGTCAAAAACTAGTGTAAATGTCCACGAATCCACTCACAAAGTAATTTTAGTTTGAAATTTTTTGACTTTCATCCCACTTACTAGCTAATATTATTTTGTACTTATCTCTAAAATAGTATGTTTAATTGACTTACATTTCATTTTTTTTTATGGACAACACTCATTTGATCGTGAAAGCCTCTCTTTTCTTCCATTTATTTCGTTCCAATGTTAAAAAAATTAAAAATATGACTATTATACGATCAACGTGAACTGCACTACTTTTATTCCCCTTTCAAAGTATTCATGATATTATTAGATGACTTTATGAACATATACTAGTAATATTTTAAATTGTTTGAACCTTGTGACAACATAAATAGAGAAATAGAGACTTTTACAGTCAAATGGAAAAGAAGACTAATTAATCATATTATTTAAGAGTAAGTACAAAACCATATTAGTAAGTGGGATGAAAGTTAAAAATCTTCTTTTAGTTTCGATGACAATGACAATGACAATGACACGTAACAAATGACAATTCTTGAGTGGAAAGGTGAACAACTATTCTAGTTTTTTGGTGGGATAAAAAAAATGACTCCTAGAAAACCAACTTTATGTATTCTATAAACAAAATAAGTTTCATAATTTCCTTGATAATTGTATTGGAAAAAAAAAATTTGGAATTATAGTATGGGGAACAACTTTTTCTCCAAAGTCATTGGAGATGCTCTGAAATATAAAACTAAACTTCAAATCAAAATATAGCTGGGCAGTAGAGAGACCTGAACAAGGAGACTTGTACAAGATTGGAGGGCCACCACATGGAGGGGGAGTCCACAAGGTACTTTCTGAATATACCAGCCCAGCCATAGCCCAGCATCTGAAAAAATTTTGTTTTCAAAACAAAATATAATAATAGATTATTATCATACAAAATTTCAAGACGTTCTTCTTCGGCACGATGAATGAAGACTTCCTTAATTTTGACAAGACGGAGAATTGGACGTTGTTTTGGTCACCTGAGTGGTCACTGTGAGAAGCAGAGCAGCCAACGGGTTCATCTCCCTGCGGTAGAATGCCTTGACGATGGTGACGATGTTCACCGCGTATGCGCCGCTGGATCCGGCGTTGGCGAAGATGGTTATGAGCACGTGCTCCTTCAGGTTGAACGGGCCCGGGTTCAGCGAGAAGCGCCACCCCGTCCCGGGGACCTCGACCTCCGCGCGGGGGAGCCACGCCGCCATGAACCTCCCCAACGGCAGGACCGCGATTTGCGCCGAGACCGCCGATATGTACAGCGCGTTGGTCCGGTAGCCGAAGAACTGGTTCAGGAAGGCCAGGAGCGCGCACGAGATCAGACCCAGGAACCACGTGCGGAACGTCAGCGTCGGCAGGCTCCGGTCGTCGGTGATGGGCACAGTCAGCCGCACTTCCTCAATAGGCGAGTCGTCGACCTCGTCTGCATGCATAACAACAAAGTATCCATCCAAGTTTAGACGACACGCCACGATACAATATCGACATGATGACAGTTATATTGACACATTTTGGCACGTTCTATTGTGCAACGCGGACATGATGATAGTTATACAACACATTTTGATTTGGCTTAATATATTTTGAACTTTTTTGATTTACTTTTTATTTTTTTATCCATATTCAAAAGGATCTCACATTATTTTTATAATGTATAAAAAAAATTATTTTACAAGATCCTTCACTTTTGACGGAATTCGTCCAGTCATGACTGTCAACGATTTTGACCCAAATATTTTGACGAAAATGTTTCTCAATGTCTTTTTCCCTATCCTCCTCCTCCCTCCTCCCCGCCACTGCCGCCTCCGCCTCCCCAACCCTCCCCGCCACCGCCGCCGTCTCTTCCCTCTCACCCCTTAAATATAGTAAAAAAAATAGGAGGTAACTTATTTTTTTATATATATTTTCAACCGTGCTATGGCTTACACAATACTCGTGTAATAGTTGTACGAGCCAACAAAGGGGGCTGAAGAGGCCCAAGGACGAAGCAGTAGGGAAAAGGGAGCCACGCCGGCGGAACAAGAGTGGGGGAGGAAAACGGCGGTAGGAGGAGCAGGAGAGGGGGAGGGAGGGCATCGCCGAAGGAGGGGGAAGGAAGGCTGCAGAGTAGGAGGGGAGGAGGGCCGGTGGCGGCTCACGCAAGTATAGCACGAGTCATATAATTTTTTCGATATATTTTGATGTGACCAATATGTATACAGTAAAAAAGAAAAGAAAAAAGAAATAGAAGCTTCAAAAAGATACCTGCAGCAAAACTCGTATCCATGTTGAGCGTCTCTTCAACTTTCTTTTCCTTCTCCTTTTAATTGGAAGATTATATAGTACTGGTTTAGAAGTAAATTAGGAATGTTGTTTAAATGGATACAATTGAGCTGGACACATGTAAATTGAGCTGGACACATATATTGATACATCGGCTATTTCATAATGGTGCATTGAACGATTCAATCTCCATTTATGTAAATATAAATTAATGGTATTAAATAGGCTACCAAATAAGTATCAACAGCGAATCAGCGATCACTGAATGCCATTTTAAGAGCTATGTATTGATTGAGGATTTGAAGGTGTGATATATATGGGAAGGATGAGGACAGAGAGACGTGGGAGAAATATTCAACCACGGAAAGAAAGATAATAAGAAGCTGTTGCAGTAATTTATTAATGACAGCTTGTTGTGGTGTGGGTTGGAATAGAAAGTAAGTCAATATTTCGAAGTGGATGATTTTTTTTTTTCTTTTTTTTTGTGTAACAATTTTTATTTGGCGTGCAAATTTATGGGACTAATTTGCATGTTAATACCTTCTATTATATTAATATATATGGCTTCTTCACGAATTTTAATACCTTGTATTAGTTTTTATGGGCAATCTTTTGCCAAGTGTACATTCACAAAGACAATGCGTAAGAATACATACTCCATTACACGTTAGGTAAAGGCAATGAGAAGACATCAACGTAGATTTGATTCTTGGTTTATTCGTAGAGTAAGATTATAAATTTTTGCTCTAACGGCCTGTTTGGCTCCAAGAAGTGGGCCGGAAAAAAAAAATCCTGAAATCGATATCTTGTGTAGATATTAAGTCGGCACAAATATTTTATTTCTATTTTCTTTGTTTGGATGCTACAAAAAAAATAAAGGTGTGAAGTGTGAAATCCTTAAGTTTGGATGTTTGTTGAAATGATTCGATAAGTGTAACTTTTTATACTTTTTATGTTCGTTTTGTAAAGAAATGATAATAGAGAACTGATATAGTTTTTCTCTTTTGAAATGAGTGAGGCCTCAGGGTGTGTATTGGGCCGGTCCGAGTCAACTGGGTTTGACAGGGTCCGGTCCGGGGCGGACTCAATCCGAGTGGAGAGCCGGGCCGGTCCGGCCCGACCCGCTCATAAACAACTCCGGCCCAGTCCGGGTCCATGACCCGGTCAGGGGATGACCGGGCCGAACCGATCTGGGTCCGGGCCGGTTCACGGTCGGGCCTGGCTTGCCCAGTTAATTTTTTTTTTTTTAGTTTATTTATATATAATCTATGTGATATAACTTATAAGTTATATGTTAATAAATTCAAGTTAAATTTTATAGGTTTTTTGTTACTAAGTTATTTTTGTATAATTTAAATTTTATAAGTTATTTGTTAGAATTTTTTTTATAACTTTAAGTATAAATTTATTTGAAATTTATAAGCTATTTGTTAGAAAGTTTTTAATATAACTTTAAGTATAAATTTATTTAAAATTTATAAGTTATGGTAAGTATAATTTAAAATTTATAAGTTATATGTTAAGTATAATTTGAAATTTACAAATTTATTTGCTAGAAAATTTATTTAATTTCTTTATATCAATATTTATATAACTTTAAGTATAAATTAAAATCTAAATATTTATAAGTTGAATATTTTAAATTTTTTTTAATAACTTATAAAAAATATATATAAATCTATTTTTTGAATTTAAATATAAATCTATAAGTATATGAAGAAGTGATTTATATATACATAAAGAAGTTAAATGTAAACAACTAACAACATTAAGTAAGAAAAAGTTAAATTTCTTTTATTAATGGCAATTAAATTATAAATGTATTATAACATTAAGTAACCAAAAAATAGAAACTTGTAAATGATATTTTATTTGCATAAAGCTTGTAAAAAATGTACAAGTCTTTTAAAATAAATTCGTAATCCGCCGTCCGTCTTTCGTTGAATTTTATTGCTCAGCTCATCCTTCAGTAGCGTCATCTATAGTAAGAGATTCAAAGTCCAGCCCTGCGATATCGGCACTTTCATCTCTTGAGTCTTGAGTCTTGAGTTCTTTTTTCAGCACAGGTCCAATCTTAAACGCAGACGCAATCTTCCAAAATATCTGGTAGCAACCGACTCATCTTCTTGCTTAGCATCCTTGAACCTATACTAAAATAAGATTTCGATGCTACCGTGGACACAGGGACCCTTAAAATATCGCTTGCTATAGAAGAAAGTACAGAATATGTTTTTTCGTGTCTCTTCCACCATTATAAAATTGAATAATGAGATGAAGTCATCTTCATCTGCTTCATAAGAATTTAGATATAAGGGCAATTCTTGCGTAGGTTGAAAATATTATTTTTGTTTCTTCCTTTGCAGTACACCTTTAACATATGATAATTTAGACGAAAAACTAGAGCTACTACCTTGAACGGCTGTACCGGATCAGGTGGATACAACTCTTTCTTCATATAAATCAATTAAACTATCTAAAACATCCTTAACTTCTACTTTTAAACTACCTACGTCAACTCTCATATTATCTTCAAAATCGTCTAATAAAATATATACACCATCTAATTTAATCTTATGATCAAAAACCGAAGCCAAACAATATAGAAGAGGTATATCACCCCAATATTTTTTAAATTTGGCTTCCATTTTGGTAACAACATAATCAAAACCAGGAACATTTCTATATTTATAAAATAAATTAGACATTTTAAGAATTTCTGTTAAAGGTAAAGGAGAAGTTGGATAATAAACTCCAGATAAAGTATATGTAGCATTGTAAAATAGTTCTAAAAATTCAAAAATAGAAGTAGCAATTAACCAATCATTCTCAGTTACTTGATAATGAAAACTAGGAGTAACATTACAATAATGAGTAATCACATATTTAAACTTAATGCAAGATTGCAACATTAAATAAGTAGAATTCCATCTATGTGGTGCATCCTTAACAAATCTCCTAAAAGTAATACCATATTGTGTATATAAAATTTTAAAAGCTTGTTGTCTACTTGCAGAAGAGTTCAAAATATGTAAACATGATCTAAGATTTTCTAAATTTAGTTGAAAGAATTCAAGACATTCTTGTACAATCAAATTAATAATATGACAAGCACATCTAACATGAAAAAGTCTACCTTCTAACATAGGCTGAAATTGTGTTTTCAAAACATTAATAGAAGAAGTGTTATTACTAGCATTATCAAAAGAAATCAAAAATATTTTATTGTGAATATCATATTCACGCAAAAACTGCATTATAACGCCACCGATTACAGCGCCGATATGCGAAAATTCTAAAGGCCTTAGACAAATGATGCATTTTTGCAACATCCATCTTGTATCTATATAATGTGCCGTGATACAAATATAACCATAATTTTGCTTAGTAGTCCATATATCAGAAGTTAAAGCTAATTTACTAACATGCATAAAATTTTCTTTCAAAGAAGCCTTATCTTTTAAAAAAAATTCAGGGCCTCTGCTCTTGCAATAGATCTAGAAACTTTCCTAAAACAAGGATTAAGAGTATTACTTGTATATTTATAATAGTCATTACTCTCACCAAATGTAAATGGTTGTTCTTCACAAATCATAAATCTTGCTAACTCAGTCTTGTTACGAGCATCAGAATAAGTAAATGTACATAAAGAAGATCCTTGACTAACAGTACTTAGTTGTGTTTGTGTAGCCTGCAATGTGTCTTTATCATAACAACTTTCGTAGTATCTTTTTAAATTGCCCGTGCCATTATTTTTTTTCCACTTGTAAACCCGCTTACATCTCTTATATTCCGCAGACTTAGGTATTAGTTTTTGATCTTTTAGATATAAAACTGGATTGCCCACACTATCAGGGATAAATATTTTTGTAAAATAATTCCATAAAATAGATTTTTTTTCCTATTGCTAACATTTGTAGCCGTAGTCATACTTCTAACTTCAAGAGGTGACATTTGTGTTGATAGCGCAGATTCAGAAATAGGGTTATTTTTAAACATATTATTATAATAATCATAGTTTTTAAAATGTTGGTTTGAACCTTGTCCATCCATATTAATTTTTTTTAAATTAGAGCAAAATTAATTAATTCTCTACAAAGAGAGAGAGAGAGAGAGAAAGAGAGAGGAAAGAAAAAAAATCCTAAATCAGGAAAAAAACTATTCTATAATATTAAAGTTACATGTAACGTCTGCTAGAAGCCTCCAAAAGAAATTGGAAGAAAATGTGCTGAGAGGGAAGAAGTTGCACTCTAGTAATTGCTTTGTTTCTAAACTTTGTAATTATTTTGCTTGCTTCTAAACTTTATATGAGAAAAAAAAAATTGTAGAAGGAAATAAATTTTGTTGTATTTTTCATGAATTATGAACTATTTATATAAATTTTTTGGGTCCAAATGACCCCAAATACCCTAAAAAATAGTTGTTATTGTCATGACCCGCACCCGGTATAGGGATGCAAGTCGGAAATAACGCCCAGCCTATGCCGCAGCATCGGCGGTAGAACGTTGTTTGGGTAATCTATCTATCTATAATCAAGACATAACAATGCCACCATCATAATATGAATATACTCAATCATAGATCTAAGATGAAAATAAGTACGAATATGATAAAAGAATAGAAGAGTCACAATACAACTCATGAGTCAAAATAATAACATCAAATGAGTCAGAGAAACTAAACAATGCTGGAGACAAATCCAGTACAAAAAGTCTAATTATGAAGCTACAAGTCCGGGGTCGTCTGTCTCAGTCGGGATGAGACCCTCCTGAGCCAAGGTCTCTGGCTCTAAGCCCACAACAACCTGAGGTCCGTAAAGAGTGGGGTACCACTTCTTAGTGTCATCTGGAAAAAATATATCAAGTCAGGAAATGAGCAGAGTACATCTCTAACAGCAGTTCAAATCAATGATATAAACTATGTAACAGTAAATAGATGCTAAATATACAAGATGCAACATATAGATACAAGAGATATACAATAAAGAAAATACAGAAAATAAATACAAGAATGAACAATATGGCAATGAACAAGAATACTAATGACTAAGTGAGTGAGTACTAGTTTTAACATGTGATCGGCTTAGAAACTTGCACAAGGAACTTGTACAAGGATAAGGGTCTGGTTAGTCATACGTGCAGTGTATGACCAACACTCACAAGAAATAAGACATGCACAAGGAGGGCATGATCACATATCTACACTAAATACTCTCCGCCCCCGACTAGTATAGTAGATCCAACCATGGTACGTCATGATATAGGATTTACTGGGTAGGTAGCTAATATCCCCAAGAATCAATATCTGTACATGTACAAGAAGAACAAGAAAACAAGGCTTGCACAAGATACACCATAAATACCAAGGAATAACATCTCATGATGAGATCCGGATATACCAATCTGTGTAACCATCATGTCAAGAAATTAAGGATATCTATACTAGATACAAGAGACATAGAGGATATCATAAATAAAAAACTATCAGAGAATGTACTCGCCTGAAGTTCGGTGAACAGTATCACATATGTCCGGTACGGTGCCTCGAAGACCTAAATAGGGAATATTACATCAATACAATATTTTGGAATAAAAAATAAGTTAAACTAGTCAACTTCTAGGTCAAAAAGCTATTTCTAAGTCAAAATAGTCAAATTAGGTTAACTCTAGGTCAAAATGGTCAAACTACCTATTTCTAGGTTGTATGAGCCTATCTCTAGGATACTAGGTCCGTACACTATGAAACTAGGCCACACTAGCTATGCTAAGATACTAGGATACAAACAAAATATCGTATCATAGGACACGCAAGTTTTATATATGAAATACTAATATATATATATATATATATATATACATATACATGATAATACATATAGTATCTAAGCTCACTAATGCAAACTGGATACCTTGGCTTTGAACTAATGCGTATCTCACTACCTATACACCCATCTTGATACTCGAACCCAATACCTCGAGTATCGATCAATACCTTGACATTACCTTGGTATCCCAAGGTAATTCAAATCCTAGGGTATAGCTAACTACCAATACACTACTATATTCTAACATTAACTAAATTATTAAAAACTATTAACTACTTAATATACAATACATATTAATACATAGATACATATACTACATATACTAACTAATCTAACAAGTATATACATGTATCTAACTATTAGCTAACACGGTATATATAACTAACAGTTATACTAACATGTATCTATGTACATAACTACCTATCAAACTAATAACTACTAAACTATTAACAAACTAACTAGCTAACCACTAATGACTACTAGCTAAATTACTAAACCTAACTAGTTGCCCACCTTAACAACTAAGCTAGCTGTCCTCACCTACTGTTGTTGTCTGTATATGCTAAAACCAGAATGCGCTCCTTATAGTTGTTGCTGATGCACGACTTGCTGAACCATCCTTTGCTGATACCTTGCTGGCAGTGCACTGCTGCAGTACATGCTGAGACTTGCTGAATGCTAACTCTGCTGTGTAGTTGGCTGCACACTGCACTGATGAGCTGTTGCACCCTGTGCTTGCTGACTTGATGATGCACTGCTTGATGTGCTCGAGATCTACTGCAGTTGCTGTTCTTGCATGCTTGTTGGCTCGAGGCTGTAGAGTTTGTTGCAGTGTGGCAGTTGCTAAATGTATTGCTCTTCAAACTACTAGTTGCATAGTGCATCTACTGAAATGCTGTTGTTGATGCATAGCATTGGCTGCACACACTACTAGGCCATGCTATGCTAGCTCACTGCCTTGATATGCATTGCTAGCTGCTCATGCTACTCATTTGGTCACTACATTCCCCTGTCCCGAGCATGCTGTTGTAGTGGCTCGAGCTGATGTTAAGCTGCTGTGCTCCCCTTGAATTCTGTGTTGATGCCTGAGCATGCTCCCTGATTACTTTGCATTGCATCAACTGCTGACCACTGCATTATGCTGTACTTGCTACTGATACTCCATTGGTGATTCACACTCTCCCACTATCCCCGATCTCCTCTCAACACATCCACATACTCACACACAACTCATAAACACTTATGCACTCTATGCACACAAAACCATATAGATATCAATATACATACGGATACCTATATATATCAACCTATATATACATATATATATATATATATACAACATAACCACACACACACACACACACACACACACACACACACACACATATACATATATATATATATATATATATATATATATATATATATATATATATATATATATATATATATATACATATAGACATATATACATAACCATACAATATAATATAGATACATATACATATACATATACATATACATATACATATATGTATACATATACATATATGTATACATATAATATATCATACTAATAGTTATACACAAGTCAAGTTGAATTGAGGTACAATAATCAAACACGTGGAGTGCACCGCACCCGTATCACACTCATTCTATAACACGCTTGCGATATGGTTCCACCACACAAACAAACGTATCCCGAAGGACACGAGCAAGCCTAAAATATTAGTTATGAATAATACGAAGAATTAACTACTCAACTACATATCCGTGTCAAGATTTGACATGCACAAATTCTCGTATCAGAAACCCCTCCACCCAAATTAACCCGTATCTCCAAATTGTTGGAATACGGCCTACATGTATCCAATTATGGATACGACACTAGCCACAAATAATCAAACACATGTCAATTTAGTCTAATTGACCAATTGATAAATACAACATGTGTCAATCTCGGAATTCTTCCAAAATTGACACAAAATACACAATAATTTTCTACATAGGCCTCCTATGAACCTAATTTTAATTCCTATGGGTAGCTTCATCATATGGGGTGGTTCTTAATGATTAAAACATAGATTTAGAACCTAATTAAAGGGAGAAAACTGAATTGTACCTATTGGAAGATAGATTCCCAATCCAACCTCCAAAATTGGTGAAATGAGCCTCCAACTTGTAGATTATGGCTTCTCTTTGTAGATCCTTTCTTACTCTTTGTAGATCCTTGCTTTACTAGCCTCCAATGGTAATTTGGAAAGGAAATTGGGTGTGAATTTGGTGTGGGAATGATGAAATTGGGGAGAGAAAATTCTAGATCTAGAATTGGAGTAAAAAATAAGGAGAGAGAAATTCCTCCCTCTACTTAAGTGGCCGGGCCCCTTAGCCCCTTCCCCAAGCTACTATGAAATATCAAATATACCTCTTGGGGCCTCTCGTGAATAAATAATTAAGGAGGGAAGGTTCTAGTCTAATGGGTTTAATATAATTAATCCTCCTCCTAATGAATGAGCTTATAATTTGGCTCAATTCTAACCAATTATAAATGTTGGTCCATGGATCTATCTAAACTAGTTAGGTCCACTAACACAAGTCCAAAATAATAAACTAACATCCAACAATAATTAAATAACACAATAAATAATTATACAACATGCATATTATTTAATTAATTATAAAATGACCAAAATACTCTCTCATAGAAAATATGGTAGTGACAGTTATAATGGATATTTTGGTCATTTTACAAAAAATGACCTAAATACCCCTAAAACGGATAAAAACTGGCACTAAAACAGGAATATTTTGATAAAAATATCCCCAACGTATATATTCTCAAAAACAATTTTTTTTATAAAACGGGCCGAACGGGGCATACCGAGCCTGAACCGAGCTGGGCAAACCGGGTCGACCGAATCCGAACCGGCCCGAACGACACAGAAATTGGGCTGGGCCGGGTCGTGCTAGCGGGTCGGCCCCACCGACCTAGCCCGAACCTGTGGGGGCTAGTGGGCTTAGGCGGGCCGGTCGGTTGACCGGGTTCGGGCCGGCCAGGACCGGGTTCCGGGCCGCCGGCCCATTTAGACACCTTGAGTGAGGCCTCTCATACACATTTGTTTTTTGTTTTTTAAATTCTTGTTGATTTGTAATTACCACACAAATATTAAGATAATACATCATAAAAATAAATTATCAAATATAATAATTAATCAAAATTAGTAATTTAATAAAACATAAGAAGACATATGTTATGGTTACAAATTGAATACATATAACATAACAAACATGAAACATATGAACTCATAAATTGTTATAAAATTCTTCAAACAAGAATATCAATTGTTATAACGAACAAAATTAAGATAATATTTACATATGAACAAAAAATAGTACAAAAATTACAGAAGCAATACTTTTACAAAAAATTCTCTTCATTGCCAAGGACAGTAGCCACCAATAGAAACCAAGGGTATGAGTAATAGATAACAGCAACAGGGAAGGAGCAATCGATACAAACCTAAAAAAAAATTCCTAGCTCATCATCGCCAACAACAAGAGCAACATATAACAATATGAGTATAAGAATAAATAACATCATGAAAAGAAAAGAGTTAATTTAACCTTTACAAATCTAAAACAAACAATAACCCAAACTAAAGTTTTTGAATAACTCATAATAACGTCATACCCATGATTATCTCAAAATGGGTTAATCAAACAAATAACCAAATTCTATTTCAAACCCATACAATCTTACATATGTTCTAAAAATATATATTAATTTTGAATCAAATATAATATCAATTATTTTCCAACCCTTATGCATATCATATCAGTAATGAAAAGGGCAAGATATGAACCCAGAGAATAAATCAAGGGCAAGTAATATATGGATGAACTATTTCCTAGTTTATATAAACAACATTGAAGCACACCTTATCATAGCATCTACTATGTTATCATCATTGGTTAGGGTATGGGGAGGAGGGACATTAATAAAAAAAATTGGAGGGACAATCCAAATGCTATTTTTATCTTAATCAACTCAACAATGTATTAGTAGCCAATAATGTATAGCATTACCAAAAAATACAATCCAAAAACCCAAAGACAAAACCAACAAATAAGTAGAGATGGATTAACCTAATAAATGACCAACAATTGGAAACAAAAATAGATCCATTGCAAGCAACAAACAAAGGTTATACCAGGAATATATAATATTAAATGGATACTATTATAGCTCAAATTAGAAGAAAAATGGATATGTAGAAAATAAACATGAGAGTATAATTAAATGGACTACTATGCATGTAAAGTATATAGATGATGACAAGTATACAATTAAATGGACTACTATGTAAAGTATACATATATAGAAAATGAACATAAGATATCAAGAAAAATCCACTATAGACTAACAAAGATGAGTTACGATAAGCCACCAGTAGCAAGAATAGATTAGAGCTTAAAAATGACAAGTTAAGTACTGATACTCTAGGCAAGGTATTTAAAAAATTCCAAGCTAAGTAATCTCCAATGGACAACCTAGTATCAGAACCAAACCCAAAGACAACATATTTACAAAACCAAACCCAAGACATCTTGGTATCTTAACCAAACCTAAAGACAACATAGTATCTGAACCAAACCCAAAGACATCATATTATCAGAACCAAATCCAAAGACACAATACAAAAATGGCTCTTTTTTGTTAAAAATGTATCAGAACAAAAATGTAGATAGAATAAATTTTTTTAGACAGAACCCAAAGACAACATAGTATCATAACAAAATTGTAGTATATGTTCAAAAATGCCGTACCAAAAAACAAGGCTAAAACCCCATCCAGCCAAACAAAACTGTACATATAAGTGTACTCCGCATCATTTCAAAACCAACAAGACAGTAGCAAACCCATCTTAGGCAAAAAACTTGAGCCACATAATTTTGCAAGGCCTGGAAAAGTAAAAATTAACTGAAGTTACATCCCCATAACCTATGAAATGGATCCACGATAGTATACAACAATATGTACATAAAGTTGAACATAAAATTTAAAACACATATAATAATTTGGCTACAAAATAGTATACGACATTATGTACATAGAGTGAAATATCAACAAAATACTCTCAAAGTGTCATGCCTTCTTCTCATAAACTCAGGAAAAATGCTAAAAAGACCATGAAATGCATATAAAAAAAATATTTTGGCTAAATGAAGTTGCCAAACTAGTCATCATGGCCAAATTATTATATTTTAGCCTCAACGCATTCACCACCCTTATCATCGTCTAAAGCATAGCTACATGTTGGCTACCTCCAGCCATTTCAATGTGAAAGTAGAAGCCATTAACTGTAGCAAGTATTGATACTCATTATTATATTAAACAAAGCTACAAGTTGGCTACTTTTATCCATTTTAAATTAAAAAGGATAGTCATCAACTCTAGTAAGTATTGATACTATAGGGAGGAACATATTAGGGGGCATATAGACAATAATAGACCATGGCAGACATCCCCTATCATGTCTCGGTTCTGTAGAACTGAAAAGTAGCCACTGGACGTGATATCGTAGAAGTCTAGGTTGCACTTGTATAAGGCGAGAAGGTAAACAATTAATGGTGTATCTCAAGAACAATGTACGACATTGCAGCAAAAATGAACAGACAAATTAAAATCACAATAAATTTTGTATGAAAAGAATTTTTGTATTGATATTTCAGTAGAATTACAAGGTTAGCAATGAAATATAAGGCTCTTAATAGCCTATGAAAACTTGTCAGCTTGGTTTACATAGAACTTGCCAACTTGACCTACAACTCATTGGTAGAAAGAACTACAAATGTTCCATATATTACACCCTTTATAATAGATGACATCTTTAGGAGAAGAGCTTCTGCATTCCCAATAAACCTTTAATGCCTTATGATAGATCAAGCTACACCCACATATGTACCTCGCCAACACCTGTGGAAGCCCACAAAAATGTGGGTCAGTAGTACGTTGTTGTATACTGGTAAGCAGAAATAGCCCACTCACCTATGACAACACTATAGTCGTATAAAACATGCAATAATAAAGTGACCTTTCTAGTATGGACTAGGATTAATTAACAGTGTTCAGAATATCTAGCAGGATAGCATAATTATGTCTACATATTCAGTAGTATAAATTAGAAATATGAAAGAAGTACATATGATTTATTAGTGATTTCTTACCAACGGCCCACTTGTTCATTCCTGCATAAAAGTACAAAATATAATACTTTCTGCCTCTACATAAGACAATTGTTAGCATGCATCTTTTTTATATGGGTCATTGATTCTGTCTCATGTAGGGCTTGCAATAAAGGACTTTGAAGGACGTGCGACATACCATTCCATCTGTAGGTTGCAACACTTAGTGGATGTCTTGCTTATATTGTGTGCTACCAAAGCACTATAATATTTTCTTCTAGGCCGAATTAGTTCCATTACCTCGGGTACTATTCGAGAAAATTTACCAAACCTTGTGCACAAGTTATCCATGACCATGCAATTTGTCATGACTAGCACCCGGATATTCGGGCATGAGTACGTGGATACATCCAGCATATGCCGCAACATCGATAGTAGAACATTGTCTAAGTCATTACTATCTAACTAACCATCTCACACAATATTTAAGTCCATAAGAAGAACAATAATATAATAATATAAGATACTCAATCATATGCTAAAGCTAACAAGTCTAACAACAATCAACAAATCTAAAATCCAAAAATATAACATTTAAGTCTCAAATAGTTGCCGAAGATAGATCTTGTACTAAAATACTAATAAAATAAACTAAGATAACTAGTGACTTTGGCTAGACCTCCCGGCAATCACTCCAAGCTACTCCTGAGCTACAGGGTCCAAACTGCTGCTATACTCTCCTGAGGTCCAAAATAGGTAGGACACCAGTCCTCCAAGCAATTCCCTAAAAATATTATCCGGTCAGTATAGAATGAGTACAACCCAATAATAGTTCCAATTAATTTATAAAGATTATAAAATAGTAATAAAAAATATAATATATGATGAGAAAGCAATAAACCGATATCATGGTATGACAGTAATGAGAAATAGGTTATGAAGAGTAATATAGCATAATCAACATATATAAAGTGGAATAGAAATAAACTGTAACTACATTAAGTATTTTGAAATACTAGTTAGATATGTGATCTGCTTGAGCTATTCATTGTCAACTTTAAGGGAAAAACTAGCTCAATTATACATGAAGTGTATGATCAGCTAGTAGTCGTTGTCTACATTATATTTTCTATGGATCTGATCATATATCTAGCTAGCACTTCTCTGCCCCGACTAGTACGATGGATTCAACCATGACACATCACAACATATGAATCTCAATGCAAAGTCTAATGTCAGCATGGTGATCATTTGCTAATATCAATATGATAATATGATAAACATTGTCTAAATATGAAAGTAACATATCATGACTGAAGATCAAATATATACCAATCCGTGTACCATCGTGTCAGGAATCAAGTATAACATCACTAAGTATATGTATCATAGTAATTATCAAGTAAAAAAAAACTATCATAGAATGAACTCGCCTGCGGTCTTGTACTAAAAATATCAAACAGTGTCTACATCGGATCCTCGACGACCTATATATAAATTCCCATATCAAATAGGTGATTTGGAATCATAAATAATCTTAACTAGTTTTTTTTAGGTTTTCAGTTCAAATCTAGGTCACTAAGGTCAAATTAGGTCAACTACCTATTCTTGGGTACCAAATTATCTACTTGATTGTCCTATATCACTGTACTAGTTAGTACCAAGATATAACTTGGTTATCTATGTCATATCCTATTGGTATTGGATACTAGGTATCAATACACTAGTTATATAATTATCTAACTCATATACACTGGTATCATATAGTATTTTAGCCTATATTCAATATCTTGATCCATTACCTAGTTCTAACATATTACCTAGACCATAACATGGTATCTTGTCACATACCCAAGTTACTAACACTAGGTACCCACTTAGTATCTTAACTTATTTACCCATCCTTTACACTCTAATATCCTACTTAATACCATATGCCACACTACAACCATTATTTGATGTATCTACACATATACCTAGTATATAACCAATCTTATATAGACTATACTTATCCTAGACTCCTATACTTACTCTGATACCAAAATACGGACATGTGATATCACTCACTCATACTGACATGTGATATCACTCACTCATACTTACCTCACATAACCCTTACTTGCACTCATGCCCTTCACTCAAGTTCACTTGTGCACTCATCACACACTCACTTAGCCCTAGCACTCATACACCTGGACACAAGATACAAACACTTGCACAACTGAAACTCACACCTCCACTGTGCACCCTATAGCACACTACCTGTGGTTGCTACCACACTGCACAACAATGCACTAATACTGTGTTGCTGCCTGGGCAGTGCCCGAGTTCCCTCCCCCCATATTTGTATATTAAAAACTTTGGATAACTCCCCTCCAAACCTGCAGACATCTGCAGTTTCTACCTACTGCTCCTAAAGTTCTTACTACTGCTGCTACTAACCAGCAGTATACAATATCTGTTGTATTATTATGTGCAGTCCCCACCTAGGTGTACTGCTACAACTCCTACACTGCATCATAATGCACTATGTTGTAGGGAGAATTTTTCTTCATAGTAAACTATTTTTCAGGCTGCAACTAATATTTGCAAACATTGATCACTGTAAATCACCTTTCCTGAACATAGACTTGCACTCCTATACTCATTGCTCAGTGCAGTGTACCCGAGCTTGTCTCCCTTCTTACTGCTGTATTTTGCAGATTGCAAATCCATTCCACAGCAAGGTCCCAAATCCCTCACTTGCTGTAGGATACACACTCCACTTCGTTAAACTCCTAAGTAAACACACACCTGTGCATATATATATATATATATATATATATATATATATATATATATATATATATATATATATATATATATATATACCAACAAACACCACACCAACATAAGTGCCAACACACAAATAATACAAACCAAATATCAAGCACCTAATGTACATCATGATAGACACAAGTATCACTCTATGATACTTATGTGATACTTCTCTCAAATACCATGGTATACTACCAAACCATCAAGATACCATACCAAAATCATGTGAAACAATAATTATATATGAATATAACTAGAGTATAGCTAGAATAAGTAATCCAAATAAAGAGGGATTGACACAATTTGACCTAAATACACCAAAAATACTAAATCTACCTACCCGTATCATGGCGTATCATGATAGGACACTAAGTATCCAATTATGGATACTAGGACACCATCACACACCATAATAGACATCAAAATCCTCTTTAGAAACAATAACAAACACTTAGTGGATAAAAATTTATAGTTTTACCAAATGAAGCATAGTAAACACAATTTTATCATGCAACCACCTAAATCTACTAGAATTAAGACCTCTACCACCTAGATCTACCACTAGGGGATCATTTTCACCTATGAAAGGGTCCCTATTGCTTCAAATTAGTATTCTGCTATAGAGATTAGGAGAAATAAAGAAATTATATATTGGGAGTTGGATCCTAATGTATCTCCACCAAATTGGACTCAACCTCCTTGCTAGACACTCCTTTTAGCTCCTTCTAGCTTCTTGTGCTCCAAGCTTCAGGCCTCCATAGAATGAAGAATTTAAGTGGATTTGGATTGATTTGGGGGTGAATTTGGTAAAATTAGGGCTTAATAGTGGAGTAGCTTGAGTTAGAAGATGACTTGAGAAAGAAGAAGAGCTAATGGAGTAAAATAATGGAATGAACAGTCCATTTGGGAAGTCGACCACTACATGGAGGGATTGGGTGTGGTTCAATGACTAATTTGTCTCTCTTCATCCTCTAATTAGATCTAGATTTGTCATGAATGGAATCAAATTGGTTGGAGGGAATCTAATTAGTTATGGAAGGATATCAACATATTCTAGAAGAGAATATTCTATCAATGACAACTAGGCTAATTAATTCTAATTAACTAAGGTTTTAAGTAACATTAATTAATACTAACTAACACTTAAGTAATTCCAATTAGCTAGCATACCAACTAATACAAATATAATTATAACTATATAATTAACAAACATTGGTAAAATAATAATAATACCCCTACAAGTGGAAGTGGTTACACTACATATATGTAATAAAATCTTAAAACATAAATTGCACGGTAAAGAAAACATAAGTAATTAAAGCATTCACATCTTCGATCTTTCTCACACTATCAACATACTGATTCCATGTTCCGGTTGGTGACTCGCAGGTCACAACACACCGACCATCTAGTGGTTCTCGTGGTACCAAACCATATCTATTTGCTTTGTATATGAAGTTTTACTACATAATCTCGTGCACTGATGCACCCAACAGTTACAATTATTCCATGTTATATTCTCAACATTACCACATGTAAGGTAATTTTTATAATATTAATTCATTTCTTATATGAAACTTATATTACATCATTCTTGTATCAATTACACTAGCGGTTTACCTTTTATATATCTCATTTGTTATAACATCATCAAACATAGAGCATTACTATCTTCTTATATGAACTAAACAACATTCATTTATGGACAAAGGTAAAGCAACATAATAGTTCATTTTGTTCAGCATGAAGGAGTAGAGGATAAGGGACAAATCCACCAATCTATACAAATTATATTCCGGCTCCGATCCCACATATGCTCACGATTCCTCGAGAGATGACTTGATGCAATGCACAATCTTCTTACTTGGCATAACCACTCAGTTGAGCCACACTTCATAAAATATTCTATCCGGCCAAGTTAAGCAAGACTAGATCATCGTTCCAAATATGTTGATTCTCAGCACAACTTGTATCTTAAAGTCTAATCCATTTATAAGCCAAAAAAATGTCTTCGTGCAGAGAAGGGCATTATATAATATACCACTTAGAAAAAAATTTGTCATCGAAACTTAAAAGAACAACTCATTCCACTATATCACTTTAATCATCAAAAACTTAATTTATCATTCAACTTCAATTCAACATCTTACTTCAACTCTCTTGTCAGATTAAAATATTTCTCAAACATGCAATCTTATACATCAATGAGTTCAATCCACCATATCTTTTCTTTTTAAATTACTTGCTCAAGTTCTTAGCCTACTGAAATTCTCTCTACAGTTCTATTTTGGTCACAACCTATCACTTTGACTTGGATCATGCATTTACTTCCAAAGTTATAGAAATTGGAAACATAGTGCACTTCAGCCAATGCCAACGATGGTGCAATTTGATAGACTACAAGTAGAACTTTGTTCCAACATCCAAAGAAACTATTACTCTCAGTCCAACTTTTTACATATTGTAATCAAGTTTCGGTCTAAGCACTCTCAAAATTTATCAACATCTTTTCGGTTTAGCATATAAAAAAAATATTTTTACCTCATTCACAATGTTCCTCAATATAACTAGTTTGTCACAATCGCTATCTTCTAAACTCACAAACACAAAATCATAAGGGACTATCTAGGTTAGTCTACTTATGTAAACTCCCTCACCCAAAATTAGGCCTACTTGGCATAGATAGAGAAACTAGGGCTAGTTTATATCCAATTAAAAATAGGACACGACATTTTATTTAATTATACAATATGTATATCACTTAGCGCACATTACCGTTGCTTCGATAATTGGAGCACCACACTAGCCATTGCCTTCCTACAAACTTCACATCCTTGTCCTAGACGTGTCGGTCATCCATTATGACCTTTGTGTAACTTATAATTATACTCTCTTGTGCTACATTTTAGTCGCACAATATTCGTCGCAGACGTTTATATTTAATTTTAAATAAATCCAACTTTGTATCCTTGTGCGTTCCAATCAAAATTTTAGACACAATCTTGACCCGTTCGTGCAACCTAATTTATGATAATATTCTATTCTGAGTCCTCTATGTCCGTGATACTTGTGTCCCACCTAATTTTAATTCCATGTACTTCTAATTAATTATAGAACACCTTGCGCATTAATTTTAATTAATTTAACCTAATTTCTATCTTTGTGCAATTTTCCAATTGTTGGACGCTTTTATGCAAAAGTGCATTGAGGTATCCACACCATTGGATATGATACATGAAGAAACTAATTTTTTGTTCATATAAATTTTCTCCATAAATTTTGGAATGTGCAACGCACAAACATCGCCCTCATTTAACCCTAGCCTTGCATTTTAACAATGCAATTTATAGCCCTCCAAACATCCCCATGTGAGGCCAAGGCCCAATCCTAAGAGTTGACCAAGCCCAAATTTTCCTAGGTCAACAAAACCACTTCACATGTATAAATAATCACCTTCCCTATTTTTATTCATCCACACAAAACCCAAGAACCTACCTAGCCGACCACACCCCTCCCTTCCATCTTCCTCAAGCCGATCCTCCTGCAGCCACCACCTCGCCGGAGATCGAAATCGTTGGCCATCTAGCGCCCTGACCCACCGCAGCCAACCTTCCCTCGACCATGGACCTCTACGACTAGACCTCCTCAGCCTGTATCCCGCTCGCCGAGCTGTCTCCACCTTGCTCTCTCCTCATCCTCGTCGGAGAACCCTCACCGCCTCCTCGTCGATCAGTCCCTGGCCACCCGACTACACCGAGCCCTGCCCCATTTTCCTCCTCTTTCCTCTGTCTGAGCCGCTGTGCTCGATCTTGAACTGATGTTTCTGCCCCCCATCATGCCGGAACCGAGCAGCGGCTACCCAACTGCACCGAGCAGCCCGAGATGCTGCACTCCTCCACGACCGTCCCTGAGAGCCGCCGGAGCACCTTCGTGTCATCCCGCTCGACAAACTCCACAACCACCATTTCCTCATCTCCTCTCCTTCTTCCTCACCACCCTCGACCATGACGCCACCCAGGCCAACACCACCACACCACCAGCACCACCGTTCACCTCTCCTCCGCCTGACCCACAGTCCCCCACTGACTTCTCCTTCTCCCATCTCCAGTGAACTTCCCCGTACGACTGGACCACGGCAGCGCCTCCATCACGATCGGCTATACCATCTCCACCATCATCCCTTGACCGCAGCAGCCTACTGTCACCACCCTCCGCTCCTCCCACGACTGTCCCTGATGCCGTACACCGCCATGACCATCTCTTCCACCTGGGCAGCAGCCTCGCCTTCACTATCATCTTCACCATGATCATCACCATCATCTTCATCATAACCATCATCCATTGTCATCATCACCCCATCATCACCAACACCTTAACCCTAATCATCCCTTAATCACATCTTCATCATCCTTAATCATCATCACCCCATCATCATCAACTCATCATCCTCATCATCTCACCATTATCATCTCATCATAACCTAAATCATCATCACCCTTATCGTCATCGTCGTCAACATCGTCATCGTCAATGTCGTTCCCGTGCGCGTACCCCGAGGTTCGAAGCTGTCACTCTCCTTTTATTTTATGTGTATTTGTGTATATGCTATTAGGACAGGAGTATTACTTTATGACAGTAGTTGACTTCAGACCCTGAGTCGGTAAACCCAACTCGTATACGTATACGTACGCGTGTGTATGTATATTATTCATTGGTATATATATATATATATTTAGTATATGTATTCAAATGGGTATGTATATAAATTATTGGTTATATTATTATATAATTATATAGATATATATGTATTTAAATGCTAAATAATAGTTATGACTATATATGTAATTATATTGTACGATCCTAGGACACCGTGGATTTGTCGCATATTTTACCTTGACCTTGTGACCTGAAAATTAAGAATTGTATGCCTCGTGTACATTAACGTACTAGCTTAGACACATACTAGTTGACTGTCTAATTTTAATACAATATTTAATATAGGACACCCGCGTAATTAAACGCGCAGTTGACCCTGTTAGTTGACTAGTGTCACCCCTAGCATACCCCCTGAGTCCAGTGTAATTAAGGTTGTGTGTGTGCTAATATAATGGCTGATGTGTATTATGTTATATTATATATATATAGGATATTAGATTTATCTGCGCGACTTCCGGAGCAGGTTATTGGTACTTCACAGCTTTCTTGCCAGGCAAGTATACCTTGCCATTGTACTATTATTCATATTCTATATGTTGCATACATCTTTATTTTCTGTCATTTAGTTCATGTATTTTAACTGCTATATAAACTGCGCATCCAAGGAAACTTGGGTGCAACGACGGTATCATCGTGATCTATTTTTATTATGTATATGCATTGACCTTGTTTATGAGGCCGCCCCATTATCATGAAGCATTATTAGGTTCATTGGCCGTGACACAGCTGTTACACGAGTGTGAGTCTCATATAGATCACGGACTTACGTGACAGGTCTGGCCTCCTGTACGTATGGGCCGTACGTTAGGGATAACTGCTGATAGAAACTTTTCATGCTAGAGGACTTAGCAGTTATTAGTAGTCTATGGACATAGACTATTTTAGTACGGTGGTCCAATCCTTGTCCTTCTTTGGTTGCAGGGTTGGACTATTGTACTAAAGATAGGCTATGAACTAAATTGTGTCATGGATGTGACATGCTTAGAGCATGGGGTAGGGAGAACAATAAGTAAGGTATTTGGGCTCCGTTGCACTTTCCTTATGAAATTCGTACGTTCGGCCGGAGATGTGCGGTCATGATGACCACTATATATTATATATTATCAGGCGGCCTCTGCCGTTCAAAAGACGACATTCTTTTTAGGCCCCTGGATCTCCAAGAGAACCATGCCAATCCGATTTTAGCCAGATAGCCCACTTGTTGGAAAGTTGTTCTTAAACTATATTCATTTAGACGGTTATGCGATCCATTGGATATTTATTTACAGTACTTTATTGGCATGCTTCTATGTATCTTGTTATGTCCCTCTGAGGACCTGGTCCATTTCCAGGTGTAGATGTTCATGAGTATTCGCAGGAGCGTAGATCCGGACTGGTCACTTATGTTTCGAGGAGGTCTTCTCTTCGAGCCCCGTGATTGTTAGTTGATATTCTTATATTGTATTTGTTGTGTTGCACTTATATATTCTAGTTTGGTAGTGGATTTGTTTTCATCCAACTATCATCTTTAAATACTTCACATTAAGATTTAGTTACATAGATATTGGTTATTTATTTATTTACTTTTGCTGTGGATGAGATTTAGATTATGCCTGCGACTTGAGCTAGTTTATACCACTTATGAATTAGTGTTCATAATACAGCGTACGCATGTGTTATGGTTTTCATATATTGGAGTTGCCACATACATGCGGCTGGCATGCTTACGTGTCCTAGTCCTACGTATTTTGGGACTAGAGCGTGACATGTTTTAGTGGTGGCCCATGCAGGTCGAGAGCATATTGTCTCGGTTACGTTACTGTACCAAGCAAGCCTGTATCTAGGAATAGAGTATATGATCTCATCCATAATTGACTACGATTTACTTTCCTTCCAATCCATTCCATTTGAATAATTGTATCCTGCTTGATTCATGTGCTTCCCTAATAGTTCCTTGAGAATAGCTTCTGCTAGAATATAGGAATCCCTGTTGTTAGGATGATAATTAGGGTAACTTTTCTATTAAGAATACAACTAGGATATTGATACATCACTGAGTTAGAATACTTAATGAACCCTACCATCCCTTATCTATAGATTGGTTTACCATTATCCCTTAATATAATTATGTCATGCCCCAGTCCCAAAATATTGAGGGACTGAACACGTGGCAATGGCCAGCAGCACACACCGATGGACAACCCAATTTAATGGATCCATCGGGGCGTACTTAAGCTGATATTACAATAGGGTCTAGATATACTAATCTCATCCACAGAATGAATATCAGAAACAATAAAGTAAAATATAATCATCATCAAGTCATAAGTAAATAAATCGGGGAACAACCCGATAACAAGTCTGATACAACTGTCAAGATACAAGAATAAAGATATCAACAACAATACTGAGTATGGACAAAGTATATACTCAGAAGATAACCTCTGGAATCACTCGCCTACTGGATCTGGTACTGCTCCAATGTCTGCTCCTGCTCTTGCTCCTGCTAATGTTCCTGTCCTGTGTACCTCGGGATCGATCTCGTCTGCTAATCCTGGGGACATAATCCAGATCCAGGTCCTCAGGGGACATAGCACGGTATAAAATAACTCATGCCAAAAATAAATAAAGCAGTGCAGCAATAATAGAAGCAATAGGGTAAACTATATAACCAGACTAAGTGAAATGCAAGATGAGAGCAGCACTAGAACTCAGGCTGAAACAACTACAAGCTCTGTATCGGGGAGCCGGTAGCAGTGATATCATGTGGTTTGTCTAGCTCAAAGGGAGACTACGATACCGTCATAATATAATCAACCTGTAGCCGGGTTGTCGGCTGGGACGGAGGCGGGTCGAGGAGGGCTTGGCGGAGCTCTGGTGAAGGTGGCGAGGGCTGGAGGGGGTTCGAGGAAGAGGTCGGGGCCAGCGGAGGTGGTGGCTGGGCGCTACGAGGGTGCTGCGGAGCTGCGGACGGAGGATGGCCGGAGCTAGGTGGTTCTCGCCGGAGAAGAAAGGGGGAAAGGGAAAACCTAGGCGGCCGGAGCTAGGTTTAAATAGAGGGGAAAGGGAGGAGATCGGTCGACGGTTCAAGGGGAGAGGAAGGGGAGGCGGCCGGAGGTTGAAGGGAGCCGAAGAGGGAACGTCGCCGACGTTACACGGCGGCCGGAGGTGAAGCGGCGCCGGAACGGTCGGGTTCTGGGAGAGAAAGGGTTTTGGGCTATTACATCCGGGTCGGGTCGGGTTCAATTCGGATCCGACCCGACCCGTTAAGGCTGGGTTGGGTTTGGGTCGGTTCGGTTCAGCAGTTGGTTTGGTTTGGTTTAATTTGGTTCAATGAACCGGGTTCAGGTTTAATTGGGTTTTATTAAATAATAGTTTTTAGGGCTTTAAAAATACTTTCGGAGTCCAATAAATTCCCGAAAAATTACCCTATGTCTAGATTTTCATTTTACACTAGAAAATATTATTTCCATAATATTTTAATATTATTAAACATCATTTAAAAATCATTTAAATTCAAAATACCTTAGTTTTATTTAATAGAAATCCAGAAAATTCCAGAAAATTGTGTAAATTTCAAATTAAAAATTCATAAAAATTAGGGGGATTACCATCTACCCCCCTTAAGAGGATTGTGTCCTCGCAATCAAAGAATAACCGGTCAACAGAGATGACACGGTTGCAAATATTTTTTTCCGAAGCACATTACTATCAAGAAGAATCAAAGTTGAGGGTGTAAGAATAACACATAGGAAAAATCATTTCCCTAAGCGATGGAAGTTATAAAATTTCTCGAATGAAGGAAATTTAGAAAATTATAGTTTTTAGAAAACCAGGTTATCCTTTATAAAAACATATTAGATTAACAATTATAAAACATACTAGGTTATTACTAGGTTATCAGTTAAAACAGAGTAGGTTATTTAGCAAGTTAAAAATTACTAGGTTAAGGCTAAGGTCACGAACCAACAGGCACGAACTACAGCAAATCTAGAAACGAATAACTATAAAAACTTACGCGCATTAGCTACTCCACGAGTCTATGCGTTCTCCAAGGTTATTTCCAGGGCTTGTCCGCGTCCTTGCAATCGATTCCTCTGCTGCTGCTGAGCCTGCTGGAAGAGTAGTGCCTGGGGTATCAAAGGTGGCCTTGGTTGATACCCTCCTGGAGCTGGTGGTAGGACTCCTTCAACTCCCGTTTGCGGTTCTCCCAATGCTGGATAGGCTAGCCTCGGTACTGGTACCGCTTATTGGTTAACCATTGGTGCTCCTTCTCGACGCTCAGGGCATTCCCTCAATAAATGCTGACAGGATCCGCAAGCTAAACATAATATCATTTTTTGTATGCACTTGTTCTCTATATGGCCTCGCTTGTGACAATATGGACAGACAGGTATTGCCTGTGGAGATGCTTCTGGTGGCTGGTGCATGTGAGGTCTTTTTGTAACTTCTTCCTGTGGTGCTCCGGCTGGTGCTGATGTGGATGGCCGCTTCAGACTGGTCTCTCTCCTGATGACGCGCTCCATGCGTCATGCTGCAGCAAGGACGTTCGGGTAAGATGTAGGTGCAACAGATCCAATTAGTTTCTGTAGCTCGAAGTTTAATCCATCGAAGAACTTCTCAGCCTTCTCTTCTTCTGTCTGAATCAAGGTTGGGGCGAAGCGACTCAGACGAATGAACTCCGCGTTGTATTCTTCCACTGTCAGATTGTCTTGAGTGAGGCGATTGAACTTGTCCCGAAGTTTTGATCGAGCGATAGCCGAAATGTACATCTCCTGAAAGAGTCTAGAGAACTCTTCCCAAGTGACTCGGTCTAGTCCGAGCTGTGTCTCCTCAGTTAGCCACCAGTGATGTGCATTGTCCGTCAATTGCATTCTGACTGCAGTCATCCAACGTTCCTTTGGAAGTTTAGCTGCTTCTAATTGATGTTGTGTGTTGGTGAGCCACTCATGAACTTCTGTGGGCTCTTCTTTTCCTGAGAAGGTATGAGGTTTCAGCTGGCAAAAATCGGCGATAGAGCCCATCATTGGCCGTCGTGCTGGTAAATCTGCCTGCTCCAGTACGATTACTAGGCTGCTCCTCAAGTTTTCTGCCTCATGACGCAGAGCCTCTTGTTGAATTTGTTGTTGAGCTTGCATCATTGCGTAGATCATTTGTAATATTTGATGACCGTCCATAGCCTGCACTTGTGGGAATACGGGCATTGGTGGAGTGAATTGCGTCGTTGGTGGAATATCATCGTGCTGGACTCTCGAGGCATGTTGTTGAGCTGATTGACCTCCATCCACTAGTGTGACTTCATCTTCGTTGGTTACCACAGCATCTCGCGGTGATGTTGCAGGAGTCTTATCATTTGCTCGTGGATCCATAACTCTGCATCCAAAATAAACAATAAGAGGTGCACATGAATCAAGGCAGGATACAATTCAAGAAATTAATTCGAATCCGATACAGATATCAAGAACGTTTCAAGCAAGTGGATGAGATCCTAAAAACTTATTCTAATCTTATTGCAGGCATGTTCGGTCCCTAAGTTGAAACCGAACAATTTAGTCGTTGACCTGCATGGGCCACCACAAAAACCATGTCACGCCCCAGTCCCAAAATATCGAGGGACTGGACACGTGGCAATGGCCAGCAGCACACACCGATGGACAACCCAATTTAATGGATCCATCGGGGCATACTTAAGCTGTAATATTACAATAGGGTCTAGATATACTAATATCATCCACAGAATGAATATCAGAAACAACAAAGTAAAATATAATCATCATCAAGTCACAAGTAAATAAATCGGGGAACAACCCGATAACAAGTCTGATACAACTGTCAAGATACAAGAATAAAGATATCAACAACAATACTGAGTATAGACAAAGTATATACTCAGAAGATAACCTCCGGAATCACTCGCCTACTGGATCTGGTACTGCTCTAATGTCTGCTCCTGCTCTTGCTCTTGCTAATGTTCCTGTCCTGTGGACCTTGGGATCAATCTCGTTTGCTAATCCTGGGGACATAATCCAGATCCAGGTCCTCAGGGGACATAGCAAGGTACAAAATAACTCATGCCAAAAATAAATAAAGCAGTGCAGCAATAATAGAAGCAATAGGGTAAACTATATAACCAGACTAAGTGAAATGCAAGATGAGAGCAGAACTAGAACTCAGGCTGAAACAACTACAAGCTCTGTGTCGGGGAGCCGGTAGCAGTGATATCATGTGGTTTATCTAGCTCAAAGGGAGACTACGACACCGTCATAATATAATCAACCTATAGCCTGTGTGACTCTCCCCACCCAATGTAATCATACGTCTCACGTCAACGACGTCTCATGTCCATGCCACGTAGGGCCATCTCTAATGCAACCAGTCATAATAAGATCTAAGAACATAATGTCTATGTCATGAAACCTGTATCCTATACAGAATCACCTTGAATATTTCAGGAAGATTTTATCACATGAATAGTGTCCGGTGTCCTGGATATAACGTACTTGATAAAGCAAGTACTAGAATGTAAAGGGTTACGGTATCCATCTCTAGTTGACCTTACACAACCCGCGTATGGTGTTGGCACCCGACTATTAATCGGACGCTAAGTAAGTCACACGGTTCTAGGTTTAAGCATGTACAACCAATATATATGTCAAGAAAATAAGTAACAATACTGCAGGATTTGGCAAGGTACACTTGCCTGGGGTTCTGGCTCCAACTGTAGCTCTGACTTCAGTGGGTTCTGCAGGCAGTACTCTGGTTGCAGAAATAGACATCACCATCAGATCCAGAAAATATTAATTAGCTAGAAACGCCTGTCCTTGAGTCCAATTTGGACACAGGGGGCAAAAATGACATTTTAGGTCAAAGCGGGGTCTAAATGTGGGCCTACTTTGCACCAAAAAATGTGTCAGGGTCAAAGGTCTCCAAATTTGTCCAACTTAGTATCAACAAGTCAGGAACGATGATACGAACCCAACGGAACTTCCACAATTGGATTCCGATGAGCCGATCATAATATCGCCCGTCAAGTGAAGCCTATAGGGCCCACGATACGCGATTTCGTCAACGTTCTCAGAATCGAACCAAACTTGGGTCACAGGAACAACGTATTGCTACGAGTCCGATGGCGCAAGTTTCATTTCGATCCGACGTGTGTACACTAAGTTACAGCAAGATCCAGAACGAACGGATACGGGGCGTTGTCGACGGATACGCGTTGATTTCGGTGTGCACACACATCCAAATCAACTTCTGCAAAATCCCGCACGTCCGTATCAACGACGCGCACGTTTCGATAAAGACCGCGTACGACCAAGTTATCCCATTTGGCGGGGCGTACTCAGTTTCGGAGTGAAACAGGGCGTTGATTTTCCTGTTTTTGGATTGCGGTTCGCGATCGCCACAGGACGCGATGCACCGAGCGGGTTGCACGGGCATCGAGAGGGTCACGCAGCCTACGCGTCACAACTGACAGAATCAAAAATGGGACAGCGAGGAGAGAGAAAAGAATACCTAAACAGGGCTTCGGGAACCGAGGATTTCCGTGTCCTCGTGTGTCGACACGAGACACTACTGAGTCTTGGCCGTGTCCGAGCTGCTGTTGAGCTGTGTCCGAGCTAGGGCATCGGTCGTCGAGACTGCGCAGGGCTGAGCGGAGGTCGGCGAGGGCTCGGGGAGGTTCAGGGTGGCCGAGGCTCGAGGAGACGAAGGCTGACGGCACGGCGGGCGGCGCTCGGCTCGGGTGGCTGCTGCTGGGCTCGGGGCGAGTGCTGGAGGGAGACGGCGGGTCAGGGGAGGCCGGGTGTCGGTGCTGGAGGGAGACGGCGGGTCAGGGGAGGCCGGGTGTCGGTGCTGGAGGGCGGCCGGGTAGTCGGCTGGGACGGAGGCGGGTCGAGGAGGGCTTGGCGGAGCTCTAGCGAAGGCGACGAGGGCTAGAGGGGGTTCGAGGAAGAGGTCGGGGCCAGCGGAGGCGGTGGCTGGGCGCTGCGAGGGTGCTGCGGAGCTGCGGACAGAGGATGGCCGGAGCTAGGTGGTTCTCGCCAGAGAAGAAAGGGGGAAAGGAAAAACCTAGGCGACCGGAGCTAGGTTTAAATAGAGGGGAAAGGGAGGAGATCGGTCGGCGGTTCAAGGGGAGAGGAAGGGGAGGCGGCCGGAGGTTGAAGGGAGCCTAAGAGGGAACGTCGCCGACGTTACACGACGGCCGGAGGTGAAGCGGCGCCGGAACGGTCGGGTTCTAGGAGAGAAAGGGTTTTGGGCTATTGGATCCGGGTCGGGTCGGGTTCAATTCGGATCCGACCCGACCCGTTAAGGCTGGGTTGGGTTTGGGTCAGTTTGGTTCAGCAGTTGGTTTGGTTTGGTTTAATTTGGTTCAATGAACCGGGTTCAAGTTTAATTGAGTTTTTATTAAATAATAGTTTTTAGGGCTTTAAAAATACTTCCGGAGTCCAATAAATTCCCGGAAAATTACCCTATGTCTAGATTTTCATTTTACACTAGAAAATATTATTTCCATAATATTTTAATATTATTAAACATCATTTAAAAATTATTTAAATTCAAAATACCTTAGTTTTATTTAATAGAAATCCTAGAAAATTCCAGAAAATTGTGTAAATTCCAAATTAAAAATTCTTAAAAATCAGGGGGATTACAAATTAGGGATGACTTGAGTGTGGTGCAGACACTACTAGAGTTTGTTAGAAATTTGACCATAGTGTTTGACCCTAGTATTGAGGAACCAATAGAAATCCAAGAATGAATATTAGGACTAAACCTAACTTTCATAGTGAGATAGTTTTATAGAACTATGCATTTAAATTCTTGTCTTGAGATTAGCAGACAGTACCTTAGGAAGCCAAGAGGAATAAAATATAATATTTCCTTGATCATACCTCGAACACAGAGATTAGCATCCCACCCTTCCTTAGGAAACCATGATCTTATCAAGAGTCTTTCTATTTTAATTTCATATCTTGTTTCCTTGCAACCTTAACGCTCGCTAGTTGTGCGATGACTAATTATGTTCTTCTATTCTTCATCTTTTAACTCGTGCCACTTGACATCTCTGATTATAGACCAAGTGATTTTATTCTATGTTAGGATATATAGCTTGCTAGGATTATAGTTATAATCTTAAATTTTGAATTTATGTGCTTGATAGTTAGAACTTGATAGTTTTAAGTTATTCTTGTAGATTGTGACATGATGATTATCCCTTAGTTTTAAATCATGTAACTTGTACCATACCTCGATACGAGTTATATCCCCTTTTCCCTTGAAGGCCAGTAACTTTTTCATTTTTACTATTGACACCTTTGTTCTATAATCACTATGATTAAGACTTAAGATGACCATTACCTATATAATGCAATAGGATACCCTAATAGGTACCAAGATCTTTTTCTCGTATACCCCAATAAGAGTTTCTGCTTTATTTACAAGTGCAAGGTTATTTTGTAGAATTCCCTTAAGACTGTCACAATATTAGTTAATTCTTTTAAGTTGGGTAGTATGCCGCACAACCTAGTATTACATAGTCCTTGTGATCCATTAATGAAGTATAACTGAATGACATTAATTGTATGCTAGCATAAGACGATAGTGTTTATTCAGACTGTAGAACTTAGATGCCCATACCCCTATTTGATCGACTAGCGACTTAGACAAGGAGTTAGTATGATAACAGTAGAGACTGTAGAGTCTTATTTTTCTTTGTGAACTTGAATTATTTTATACCTTCTTTCATCATAATCCAGTGTATGTATATTTTCTAAACTACCTTGACCTATGCTGCTATTATAGCCTAGTTTTGCAAGCTCACTCTTCTATCAAGCTTGATCATGATATATGTATTATTGGTACACACTAATACATTTCAGAATCAGTATATTAAGGTCTAGCTAACCTTAGTGCGCTTGGTTCGCTCTTCGCATGACTACTTTACGTGGATTGAGATATATAGTTGACTAGTAGACGAATATACTTGCCCTCTAGACAGGTCAGAGCATATCATATCAGGTACATAATTGTTCTGATACGAGTATGTGAATAAGAATTTACCAAATAGGATTTTAATCCATAACTGCCTTGATAATTCCGATTTGAATTCTTTAAACGTCTTGATCCCCATACTTCTATTCTATTACCTCTCCTTGAACTCTTTATTATTGTTTTCTATTTTCTCTTATTTCGGAAAGACGAAACCTCATGCTTGGTATAAGTTTGATACATTGATAGTACTAGATATACCCCATAGGCTAATCATGTGACTTGGTGACACTCTTTTATAATTGATTAAGGGCATATCATATATGATATATTTGTGTGTTAGAAACTTTGAGGATTGAATAACATGATTAAGTAATTTGAGGAATAGTTTTCTCAAATGTATAGTCTTATGTACTAGATAAGTAAATTCTAAGTTGGGTAGAAATTACATTGTTAACTTGAGGTGAATTCTTTTAGATTGTGACCAAGTAAGATTAGATAGAGACAAACCCTACCCTATTTTAATTTTGAGGATGAAATTATTTTAAGTTGGGTAGATTGTAAATCTCCTCACCCAAAATTAGGCCTACTTGGCATAGATAGAGAAACTATGGCTAGTTTGTATCCAATTAGAAATAGGATACGGTATTTTATTTAATTATATAATATGTATATCACTTAGCGCACCTTACCGTTGCTTCGATAATTGGAGCACCACACTAGCCATTGCCTTCTTACAAATTTCATATCCTTGTCCTAGACGTGCTAGTCATCCATTATGACCTTTGTGTAACTTATAATTATGCTCTCTTGTACTAGATTTTAGTCGAACAATATTCGTCGCAGACGTTTATATTTAATTCTAAATAAATCCAACTTTGTATCCTTGTGCGTTCCAATCAAAATTTGAGACACAATCTTGACCCGTTCGTGCAACCTAATTTATGATAATATTCTATTCTGAGTCCTCTATGTCCATGACACTTGTGCCCACCTAATTTTAATCCCATGTACTTCTAATTAATTATAGAAAACCTTGCGCATTAATTTTAATTAATTTAACCCAATTTTTATCTTTGTACAATTTTCCAATTATTGGGCACTTTTATGCAAAAGTGCATTGAGGTATCCACACCATTGGACATGACACATGAAGACACCAATTTTTTGTTCATATAAATTTTCTCCATGAATTTTGGAATGTACAACGCATAAACATCACCCTCATTTAAACCTAGCCTTGCATTTTAAACAATGTAATTTATAGCCCTCCAAACATCCCCATGTGAGGCCAAGGCCCAATCCCAAGAGTTGACCAAGTCCAAATTTTCCTAGGTTAACAAAACCCCTTCACATGTATAATTAATCACCTTTCCTATTTTTATTCATCCACACAAAACCCAAGAACCTACCTAGCCGACTATACCCCTCCCTTCCATCTTCCTCAAGCCGATCCCCCTGCAGCCACCACCTCGCCGGAGACTGGAACCGTCGGCCATCCAGCACCCTGACCCACCGCAGCAACCTTGCCTCGACCACGGACCTCCATGTCATGACCCGATTTAGTAGAATCGTTGAGGCGTCCCCCGAATCGTGACCGCCATGCGGGCCTGGAGTTGCGCCCGTACAAGGCTTTAATGATTTGCATAGCAAGCACATATTTAGAGTACGCAGATAAATTAAAACACAGATTGAAACATGGAAAAGTTCTCTTTATTGATAATGAACATCTATTACAAACTCTTGAACGAGTTAGCTAATATGCCGAACGGCTTACAAAAGAGATGACTCAAAATGAGATAGCAGTCCTGTACATTACATCCCTTTATAATTTTAAAAGACATAGACCTCCAGGCTGGAGGATAGCTTTGCCACGGAGCTGCATTTGTGTATGAAGAGTTGCAAGCTCCTGGTTCTTCGAGTACTTCAGAAGGCGGCGCGATCAGGATGCGCCTAACAGCTGGACTGGATTGGAAAGACGACTTCGCTCCTCGCTCGGTTCGCCTTGGTGCGGAGAACCTGTTTCAACGAGGGTCAGCATATCGAAACATGCTGGTGAAGGCGAGCTAGCCTGACTTTACCAATCAACACGTTGTTTATATGAAGCATGCATATTTGTGGGTTTCTATCTTGCCTTAGTTCATTTTCAAGTAAGCAGCATAATGAATATTACTGAAATGAACTTGCCACCGTTCGGTGGATTTTACCTGACCGTCTGAATGACCTGCACAATACTTACCTTGCCTTCCCTGCCACGAAGACACAAGTTAGTATGCAACAAGTTTAAATATACAATATAGATCACTGGCATGATGCCACAAAGGGACGAGTTATAGTCACGGGATAGAAAACGATATGCGACGCAGGTGGCGAGCCTCGCCACATGCCGTTTACTTCCTCAATTCCAATTGGCTAATCCATATGTTCCGTCCGGATCGGATCGGTCCCAGCGCCCTGGCGACCGTCCGCGAAACCTCCAAAACCTTGTGCACAAGTTATCCGTGATCAAAGCGTTCGTTATGTTTTCCATCAATCCATGCACGTTTCCAGATAATTTCTTAGCACGATACAAGTTCCATACACAACAGTCTTTGCATAGTCTTTATGATCCATCTATGGCAAAGAAAGTGTGTTCCATATGCATAACAATATTCATAAAAGATATGCATTCTAACTAAACTTGAGGCATATAATGAACATTCCAAACGAGCAAGCATGCATACAAGTAATCGTTCACAGTTTGATTGACAAGCAGTATTACCAAGTCTATTCTCTTTTATCTTGGTATCTTTTATTATTACTTGGTATCGTTTGATCGGGTCAAAGAAGAGTTCAAGCTTTTAGGGTGTGAAGCTTGGAAGCAGGGCTAGCTAATCGGGTTGGTAGCCACTCACTTGGATTGTTGGAAGGGAGAAGGAAAGAGGCGCTTCACGACTCCGCTCGTAAGCCGCCTACTGCTCGTTCACCTGCACACGAACAGCTCGATTAATACTTCTTCCTCTCTTTCCAATCTCGGAATAGAAGTGTAAGTCAATGAACAAAAACAATGAAAACCATCGAAACCGTTCAAAGAAAACAAGCAATTCCCAAAACCAACTCAAAGCACGAAAGCAACAAGCGATATCGAAAACCGAGGCAATAAAAGATAGCAGCGGAGAGGTCCCTCCTGACTCTGCCGCTAAGTCGATCCCGGGGGCACGGTCCACTAAATATGGGAATCGATTCCGAAGAAACAAATCCATAACGAGGACGAGTTCTTAATTCAATCTATCCCGATCGAACGATACCGTCTTGTGTTTCTTAGCCGCGCTCCCCGCACCGGGGGAACGGGGCGCTACACTCCATGACTCGACCTCCTCAGCCTGCATCCCATTCGTCGAGCCGTCTCCTCCCTGCTCTCTCCTCATCCTCGCCGGAGAACCCTCACTGCCTCCTCGTCGATCAGTCCCCGGCCACCCTACTACACCGAGCCCTGCCCCATTGTCTTCCTCTTTCCTCCGCCTGAGCCGCTGTGCTCGATCTTGAACTACTATTTTTGCCTCCAATTATGCCGGAACCGATCAGCGGCTACCCGACTGCACCGAGCAGCCCGAGCCGCTGCACTCCTCCACAACCGTTCCTGAGTCCCGCCGGAGTACCTCCCTATCATCCTGCTCGATGAACTCCACAACCACCATTGCCTCATCTTCTCTCCTTCTTCCTCACCACCCCCGACCATGATGCCACCGAAGCCAATACCACTACACCACCAGCACCACCGTTCACCTCTCCCCCGCCTAACCCGCAGTCCCCTACCGACTTCTTCTCCTCCCATTTCTGATGAACTTCCCCGCATGAGTGGACCACGGCAGTGCCTCCATCACGACCGGCTACACCATCTCCACCATCATTTCTTCACCGCAGCAGCCTACTGTCACCACCCTCCGCTCCTTCCACGATTGTCTCTAATGTCGTACACCGCCATGACCATCTCTTCCACCTGGGCAGGAGCCTCGCCTTCACCATCATCTTCACCATGATCATCACCATCATCTTCATTATAACCATCATCCATTGTCATCATCACCCCATCATCACCATCTCATCATCATCATCACCAACACCTTAACCCTAATCATCCCTTAATCACATCTTCATCATCCTTAATCATCATCACCCCATCATCATCAACTCATCATCCTCATCATCTCACCATCATCATCTTATCATAACCAAAATCATCATCACCCTCATCGTTATCGTCGTTATCATCATCGTCGTCAATGCATCGTCAATGTCGTTCCTGTACGCGTACCCCGAGGTTCGAAGCTGTCCCTCTCCTTTTATTTTATGTGTGTTTGTGTATATGCTATTAGGACAGGAGTATTGCTTTATGACAGTAGTTGACTTCAGATCCTGAGTCGGTAAACCCAACTCGTATACGTATACGTACGCGTGTGCGTGTATATTATTCATTGATATATATATATATATATATATATATATATATATATATATATTTAGTATATGTATTCAAATGGGTATGTATATAAATTATTAGTTATATTATTATATAATTATATGGATATATATGTAATTAAATGCTAAATAATAGTTATGACTATATATGTAATTATATTGTATGACCCTAGGACACCATAGTTTGCCGCATAATTTACCTTGACCTTGTGACCTGAAAATTAGGAATTGTCTACCTCGTGTACATTAATGTACTGGCTTAGACACATGCTAGTTGACTGTCTAATTTTAACACAACATTTAATATAGGACATCCGCGTAATTAAACGCGCAGTTGACCCTGTTAGTTGACTAGTGTCACCCCTAGCGTACTCCCTGAGTCCAGTGTAATTAAGGTTGTGTGTGTGCTAATGTAATGGCTGATGTGTATTGTATTATATTATATATATATAGGATATTGGATTTATCTGCGTGACTTTCGGAGCAGGTTATTGGAACTTCACAGCTTTCTTGCCAGGCAAGTATACCTTGCCATTGTACTATTCTTTATATTCCATATGTTGCATGCATCTTTATTTTCTGTCATTTAGTTCATATATTTTAACTGCTATATAAATTGCGTGTCCAAGGTAACTTGGGTGCAACGACGGTGTCGTCGTGATCTATTTTTATTATGTATATCCATTGACCTTGTTTATGAGTCCGCCCCATTATCATGAATCATCATTAAGTTCGTTGGCCGTGACACAGCTGTTACACGAGTGTGAGACTCATATAGATTACGAACTTACATGACAGGTATGGCCTTCTGTACGTATAGGCCGTGCGTTAGGGATAACTGCTGATAGAAACTTTGTATGCTAGAGCACTTAGCAGTTATTAGTAGTCTATGGACATAGACTATTGTAGTATGGTGGTCTAATCCTTGTCCTTGTTTGGTTGTAGGGTTGGACTATTGTACTAAAGATAGGCTATAATCCAAATTGTGTCATGGATGTGACATGCTTAGAGCATGGGGTAGGAAGAATAACAAGTAATGCATTTGGGCTCCGTTGTACTTTCCTTGTGCAACCCATACGCTCCGCCGGAGATGCGGGTCATGATGACCACTATATATTATATATTATCAGGCGGCCTCTGCCGTTCATAAGATGACATGCTTTTTAGTCCCCTGGATCTCCAAGAGAACCATGCCAATCCCATTTTAGCCAGATAGCCCACTTGTTGGAAAGTTGTTCTTAAACTGCATTCACTTAGACGGTTAGGAGACCCATTGGATATTTATTTACAGTACTTTATTAGCATACTTCTATATATCTTGTTATATCCCTCTGAGGACCTTGTCCCTTTCCAGGTGTAGATATTCATGAGTATTCGCAGGAGCGCAGATCCGGAATGGTCACTTATGTTTCGAGGAGGTCTTCCCTTCGAGCCCCGTGATTGTTAGTTAATATTCTTATATTATGTTTGTTGTGTTGTACTTATATATTCTAGTTTGGTAGTGGATTTGTTTCCATCCAACTATCATCTTTAAATACTTCACATTGAGATTTAGTTACATAGATATTGGTTATTTATTTATTTACTTTTGCAGTGGATGAGATTTAGATTATGCCTGGGACTTGAGATAGTTTATACCACTTGTGAATTAGTGTTCATAATACAGCGTACCCATGTGTTATGGTTTCCATATATTGGAGTTGCCATATATATAAGGCTGGCATACTTACGTGTCCTAGTCCTACGTATTTTGGGACTGGGGCGTGACAATTTACCCAGGCATGATACTTCAATCATTTCGAACAAAGTGACTAACTTGGAACCCGCCATATCACAAATTTTTAATAATCCAAAATGTAATCCATCTTGTCAATAATAATAATTTCTCCTTTCTAACTCTTATGATACATTTACGATGTTATCGTATTGTTCAATCCATTTAGCTATCATTGCTCAAATTATAAATCACACCAACTGTTACTTGATTCTAACTTAAGTTTAATACCACAATTGATTCGACTATTCATCAACTATTTCAAATTTCTCACTTTCAGAATCTCTAGCAACTCTCCAATTTTAGTGGCAATAAATTTCTAATGAATCTAGAGTTCCATTTTGACCATATCATGATATTTTCTACAAAAGTTACTGAAGCTCAATAACAATAATCCATTCAACACAAAAGTTAAATTAGTCAGGTCATATATCTCATATATCTAATTTCTCTTCCGAGTATGAAGTCCCCATCAAAATTTTCGAGCGACAATTATCTTTTATTGCAATTTTTTTATCCTTCGTTCCAACTTGATACAAAATATTCCAAGATAGTCCAGCCAACCGAACTAAATACCGACCCGACATTTCTGTCATAGACAGTCAAATCCAACTTATGAAATAATCAGTTTCAAAACTTACTCATAAATCAATTAAAACCATTCCAACATGATCCGCTATTCCGAAAGCACTCATTCTCAAATCTTGAAACCAACTATCCATTCACAGGCTGACTTACTATTGTAGAAGCATGAAAAATACGCTGGGAGAATTTACGCAGCATCTTGATGCAGAGCAGCGTAAACAGGGACCTCCAAAGCCACCCGGCGTACAACAGAGCTTTTCCGCCAAATACAGCGTGAAAAATGAGCCCAAAGGACCATCCGCGTAAGTGCAGTACGTCCAGGCCGCTCCAGCATAAGACATAGTTCTTCATCGCCTTCATGGCGTAAAACTCAGCCGCCTCAAAGCAGCATTAAAGCGTACGAGGAACGCTTCGTCTTCCCCGAGATGAACCTGTCAAGTCACGCAGTGAACCTGACCTCTGACTCCTGACAAAAAGTGCTGCACGGCCTCCCAGACGACGGCTGTAAACAGTGGCAGACCCCTCAGGACGCACCCCACAGTATTGTCACTACCACGTTCCGAAAATAGGGGTATTTTCGACTTTTTATAAATATTAATATTGTGGTAGTTACAATTAAATGATTTCATGAATAGTATATATTTAAATTAAATAACTGTATGATGTGTACTTTAATATATTATTATATACAGTGTTCATTTAATTTGAGCTAGTAGACTTGACCTAGAAGCCCAGTAGATGAACACCTGTTCGAATTATAGAATTCTGTATTTAATTATTTTATCTAGAATTTATTTATTGGAGATTGTAATTAATTACCATATTTTATTTAATTATTGCGCATTGCCTTTGCTTCGATATTTGGAGCGCTACCCTGACTTTTATCTTCCAACAAATTTCACAATCTTGCCCTAGACATGCCCGCCTTCCATTCTGCTATTTTTGCAACTCATAATTATGCTCTCTGTACCTTATTTCTAGCCGCACAAAAATCGTCGCGGACGTTATTTATTAAATCCCTATTTTGTATCGTTGTGCGTTCCAATCGAAATTGGAGGCAATCTTGACCTATTTTTCGTGCGGCCCAAATTAGGGTAATATTCTGTTCTGAGTCTTCTTCATTATTGGTATTGATGACCTGACCTGATTTTGGCCCCATGTACTCCTAATTAATTTTAGAACACAACTTGCATTTTATTTCTAATTAAATTAAGGATACTATTTTAACCGATTCTGAAAATCCCAATTTAATTCTAGTGCCCTGCTAATTGAGCCCATACCGATCATACAACGCCCCTGACCCTACAAAACATCGGACACCGAATCGCCCGCCAAATTTTTGTCATTTCATGCGTCTGTGCAAATACCCAAATTTAAGGGGGCTAATTTGCAAATTTGCATTTTGTGTCAACACCCATTTGATTAAACCAATGAGGGAGCCCTATTAATTTTTATTAAACCTCACCCTCATTCCTCCATAAATTATTTTCTACATGACTAATCTGGACCCCTCATTTAAAGGGGGTCAATCACCACCCTTGATTTCCCACATACACCCTCTTCCTATTTAAAGTAACATCAAACCCTAATCCCTAGAAAACCTAGGTTTCCCCACCTACTCACAAGCCTCCACCTCCCTCTCTCCAACGTGGGAAGAAATTTCTTCCCTTCTTCTTCTCTTTTCTTCTTCTTCTTCCTCCCTTCTTCTTCTCCTTCTTTTATTTTTTGAATTTGAAATTCAAAAAGGAGAAGGGGGGGGGGGAAACCATCACCACCCATCCCTCAGGCTCTATTCCGGCCAGCCCGGCCACTGTTCAGGCGGCCAACTCCCCATTCCCACTGCTTCTCCCCCGACTTCCTCTCAGTGCTCCATTCAGCCGAGCACTCCGGCCCGGCAGCCAACCCAACATTACCGCCACTCCCATTCAGCCGAACTCCTCCCTGGATCACTTCCCCTCCGGCGCAGCACCGCACCCGGCCGAGCCCCGACCCCGTTCTCCATCATCATCATACTCCTCCTCCCTGTACTCCGGTGGACTTCCCTACTCCGGCCTTCCACCATCAAAGCCAACTCCGGCTGCATCTTCCCCGTCGGCCCACCAGTCAGACCCCGGACAGTCCCCCACTCCGGCCCCCGCCGCTAAGCCCTCCGGCGGCCACTGCTCCCCCACTCCGGCTACATCCACCACCTCCATCTACACCCATCATCACCATCACCATACACCACCACCATCTTCACCATACACCACCACCTCCATCACCTATAACCACCACCACCATCATCATTCTTCCCGCACCACCACCACAAGCCATCTCTCCGACCAACCCCGAGCACCTCCCTCCGCCTTGCTGCGACTGCTCCGGCCAGTGGCCGTCGAGCCATCCCGCAGTAAGCAATTCTCCCTCTCTCCCTCTTCCTTCCTTGTTTATATATATATATATATATATATATGTATGTATATATATACATATATACGTATATACGTATAAATATATAAATAGTAGTTATTTAATTAATGTTTTAAATATGTGTATATGTATTTGTATATATTAATGTATAGTATAATGTATGTTAATATATAATGTATGTATTTGATAAATTGGTATGTACGTATTTAAATGATATATGTTGAATATTGTATTGTATTTTTCATATAGAAAATGTGTATTAAATATGTATTATTTTGGTATAATTATATATTGGTAAAATATATATTAATTTAATACATTTTGGTATAAATATGTATACCTATATATATATGTATAAACATATTTTGGTATATGAATATATTTATATACATCTATTTAGTGTATATATATTGGTTTATTTTTATATAATATCTATTTAATAAAAAGTATATGCTAGTATAAATTTAATTTGGTGTATTAGTATTAGTATATTTAAATGATAATGTTGACTATATATATATATATTCTAAAATATATTTTTGGCATATATATGAGTATACATATATAATGTTCAACTAGTATAAATCAAATATGTATTTAAAAGGAATATATATATATATATTGTAAATACATTTAAATTGGTGCATGTATAAAATATTGTAAGTATTAATAAGTGTAATGTGTTTTACGTATCCCTACTAGATGATCCTAGTTGACTAGAGCCATACCTGACACGGCCCTGAGTTCGATGTTTTTGATTGTGTGTTAGTTTAGCATTTGATACGAGTGTTATAATTTTGATCTGTTTATAGGACTGTTGGTTCATTCAGGGATACTCTGGAACAGGACATCAGTGATTACCAGCTAAGGACCCAAGGCGAGTACATTTTCTGATTAGTTTCTAATTTATGATATCTCCTATGTTCACTGTATCTAGTGTAAATATCCATGTTCTTGACACGTTGGTTACACGGATTGGTATACACGGATCTCGTCATGAGATGTTATTCCTTATTCATGGTGTAGCTTGTACAAGACTTGTTTCCTTGTTATCTTGTGCATGTACAGACACTGAGACCCGGGGAGATTTGCTACCTCCCTAGGGAATCCCGTGCCATAGCGTACCATGATTGGATCTACTATACCAGTCGGGGGTTGGGGAGTATTTTAGTATAGATATGTGATCATACCCAACTCTACATGCATCATAGCTCACCCCACATCTCACGTCGGGTACGGCCTGACCATTTACATGCTTCATAGCTGTTACGTGTGATTAGCCTGACCTCTACATGCATCATAGCTAACCAACGGTTAGCCTGACCTTCCATGAATCATAGCTAATCACATGTAACCAGCCTGATCAAGTTCCCAAGCCGATCACATGTTAAAGCTAGTACTCACACACTTAGTCATAGGATTCTTGCTCATTGACATATTGTTTCTTTTCCTGCATTTACTTACAGTATTTCCAGTATTTCTTTTATTGTACATTCCTCGTACCCATACATGCATCTCGTATATTTCCATCTAGAACTGCTACATAGTTTATGTCATTAATATAGAACTGCTATTTAGAGATGTACTTTGCTCCTTCCTGACTGGAAACATTTTTTCAGACTGTGACCTTAGTGGACTTGTTTCTGACACACTTGGGGATTGGATGTTACTGATTGCAGGTATGATTATTCTGTCGTTAGACTTGTCTTGTATTTCGTGTTTGCCTTGATATCTCATCGTGCTTTAGTTTAGGTGATTGAGTATTTCTAACATTATTTTATGATATCCACGTCTCCTTATGGAGTTGGGTATTCACGTGAGTTGATTAGATAGTTACATGACCTAGACAGCATTCTATCGCCGATGCTGCGGCGTAGGCTGGACGTACCCAGGCACTCGTGCCCCTAAACCGGGTGCGGGTCGTAACACGTTTTTAGTGGTGGCCCATGCAGGTCAGACTTCGCAAGTTGTGCGATGTCGTGGTAGTGCGACATCTTTATTGTACTACTGCGTGCCTGCTATAGGACATAGGACATAGGATACTAGGACGAGCGAGGATACTCAATCACAATTTATTTGAAAGATTTCCTGGGATGACCCCATGAGAATCTTATTATAATTTCCAATTTAATTCCTTCGCCCTTGTTTCCGTCCGTCCTCACTCGTTGATATTGAGTTTGATTCTTGTTGACCAGTTGTTAAATTTAATTCTTGGTATCGTTGTTGAGTTAATTTTATATTAAGATGAATTTTACGGGCTAAAATTTACGATATCATCTGATGACATATGTTGATGAGTACAGTGAGAAAGGTAAAACGTCTACTTTGGTTATGAAACCTAGAGTTTATCGCAGCCATATTAGCTGTCGTGACGAGAACGTAGGAACCTGACCTGGATGTACATACTGTAGTTATGAAACTGAGAGTCTCTCACAGCCATACCGGTTGGCGTGGCGAAGATTCTAGATGACATGATTATAGAGTTGCATACCTTAGTTACGGAACCTGTCGTTTATCGCATCTATGCTTACTGGCGTGGCGAGGATTCTAAGTGTCATGATTTCTGACAGACGTGTATGATTATCAGGTTGTATCTTAAATTGGTTCTTAAAGTATCATCTCAACACTTATCTATTTCTGTTATTACAGGACTTTATTTCATCGCTTCTTTTGTTTGCTAGCAGTAGAAATACCTTCAGTCCTCAATCCAGTTCTTTTGAGCTCCTATTCTCTGAGGATTCCTTGTTAAGTATGATGATTAGTGACTTGTAATTATGTCTGTGTCTTGAGTATTAGTATTGACTGAGTGTTGCTTGTGAGTTTGTAAGTGTTTCCTAGTTGGACATATGAGCAGTAGGCATTAATCTAGAGTTAACCCATAGCGTAGTGCCTTGTAGCAATAGTTCTATGATAGGTGTGTTATAGTTAGTATTGGCACTATAGATATAGGAGAAAGAGTATCAGTGATGATGATCATTTGGAAGTAATAGTGCAAATAATTCGGGCAGTACAATTTTCGTACACAGTTGAGGTTGTAAATAATTGGTGTATTAGTGTGCACCTTGAATATTAGAGACTGTGAGTATTTATATGTATACTTGTGGATTCAATTTTATCGTTTGAAGAGTAGAATGAATTGCAATTTTTAAGAATTTTAAGGAGTTGAGGTTTTTATGTTATTAAAATGTTTGAGGATTCAATTTGATTCAATAAGCCTAGACAAAGCTGTAAGAATTTTTGGAAGTGATTAAATTTTGTTTCAGCTTCTGAACATCTTACTTTGAGGAAAGTATATGCATTTTACTTTAAATTGTTCGAGGAGTTAGTTTTGAGGACCTTATTATGAGGATAAAATTTTATAATGGAAGAGATATAAATTAGTATATGAGTGGATGAGGTGCATGTGTAAGGATCTATTGACTTGGGCATGATTGAGATGGCACCACAAACAGACTTGGGTGTCCATTTAGAGCTGTATTAGGGAGAACAGTACTTAGTATGGTGTGTTACATTTGATATGCACTTGAGTGATAAGGATAGCTAGTATCAACAATTATAGTAGGCAAGAGAGCTAGCAGTGAGTGTGCTGGTAGTAAAAACTAGAGTACTAAAGAGATAGAGGTATCAAACCTTGGATGCATTATTGAATCATGGTTATATTAGAGATTCTTGGCATCAGATTTAGGTGTTAATAGACATGTGTGTGCAATATGGATATATTCATGGATCTTGTGGATAAATGACTAGTTGATATGGGTACCAGTGTACAGGAATAGGAATTAGTTAGTGAATATGCTAGAGTTAAGTGTATGTTAGAGATAGGAGATACTGCAGGTAATGTGTTAGCAGGTTCTGTTCTTTCCTTCATTCTGTTCCTATCTATTTGATTGATTGACTGATACCTTAGTACCGTAGCTTGTATGCATGATTCTTGTTATAATATAGTTAGTAGCACCCTGATACAGAGACTGCAATACCATGACAAAAGACACTATGACCGTACATATTCCCCTTAGGTTGCATGTTGTATGATTATAGGAAAGATTTTTTTTAGACCATGATTATTGGGGTTTAACCATGACGAAGATTCATGAAGGAGTTATGACTTGACAAGAGAGGCAAGATGATTAAATTCGAGGATAACCATTGATTTAAATGGAGGGTTAAGAAATTAACATTGCATAATTGATGGTTTATTAATTCCAGGAAGATTATAACATGATTAAATTGGTTATTAAAATTTGGAAATTTTGGAAGATTATCATTATATTTATTTGATTGCAAGTTAAAAATTTTAGAATTTTATATTTGGATGTTGCAATTGGAGAATCCATAAGTATCGCATTGTTGAGTATTTTGAGGAAGAGGAAATCGAGAAATAAAATTTTGATGGATTAATGTTTAAATTCAAACTTTGTGGAACGAAATTACATTTTATAATTGTGCATTGTTAAAAATCAAATTTGAGGAGTGGATATTAAATTCCGAGTATTGAATTATTAACTAAAACTTTCAAGGAAATTTTTGATAAAAATGGACTTTGATTTTATTTCGAGGATTTTTCAGGTTATGCAATAATTTTAGAATTTTGAAATTTTGAAAAGACATTGTGGATTATTACCTGATTTCGTGGTTGATGAATTTAAACTTTGAGGGAAATGATAATGTGCATGATTAAACGCTACTATGAGGATTTTAAATTTCGAGGACGAAATTCTTTTAAGGTGGGTAGACTTGTCACTACCACGTTCCGAAAATAGGGATATTTTCGACTTTTTATAAATATTAATATTGTGGTAGTTACAATTAAATGATTTCATGAATAGTATATATTTAAATTAAATAACTGTGTGATGTGTACTTTAATATATTATTATATACAGTGTTCATTTAATTTGAGCTAGTAGACTTGACCTAGAAGCCCAGTAGATGAACACCTGTCCGAATTATAGAATTCTGTATTTAATTATTTTATCTAGAATTTATTAATTGGAGATTGTAATTAATTACCATATTTTATTTAATTATTGCGTATTGCCTTTGCTTCGATATTTGGAGCGCTACCCTGACTTTTGTCTTCCAACAAATTTCACAATCTTGCCCTAGACATGCCCGCCTTCCATTCTGCTATTTTTGCAACTCATAATTATGCTCTCTGTACCTTATTTCTAGTCGCACAAAAATTGTCGCGGACGTTATTTATTAAATCCCTATTTTGTATCGTTGGGCATTCCAATCGAAATTGGAGGCAATCTTGACCTATTTTTCGTACGACCCAAATTAGGGTAATATTCTGTTCTGAGTCTTCTTCATTATTGGTATTGATGACCTGACCTGATTTTGGCCCCATGTACTCCTAATTAATTTTAGAATACAACTTACATTTTATTTCTAATTAAATTGAGGATACTATTTTAACCGATTCTGAAAATCCCATTTTAATTCCAGTGCCCTGCTAATTGAGCCCATACCGATCATACAGCGCCCCCTGACCCTACAAAACACCGGACACCGAATCGCCCGCCAAATTTTTGTCATTTCATGCGTCTGTGCAAATACCCAAATTTAAGGGGGCTAATTTGCAAATTTGCATTTTGTGTCAACACCCATTTGATTAAACCAATGAGGGTGCCCTATTAATTTTTATTAAACCTCACCCTCATTCCTCCATGAATTATTTTCTACATGACCAATCTGGACCCCTCATTTAAAGGGGGTCAATCACCACCCTTGATTTCCCACATACACCCTCTTCCTATTTAAAGTAACATCAAACCCTAATCCCTAGAAAACCTAGGTTTCCCCACCTACTCACAAGCCTCCACCTCCCTCTCTCCAACATGGGAAGAAATTTCTTCCCTTCTTCTTCTCTTTTCTTCTTCTTCTTCCTCCCTTCTTCTTCTCCTTCTTTTATTTTTTGAATTTGAAATTCAAAAAGGTGAAAGGGGGGGGAAACCATCACCACCCATCCCTCAGGCTCTATTTCGGCCAGCCCGCCCACTATTCAGGCGGCCAACTCCCTATTCCCGCTGCTTCTCCCCCGACTTCCTCTCAGTGCTCCATTCAGCCGAGCACTCCGGCCCGGCGGCCAACCCAACATCACCGCCACTCCCATTCAGTCGAGCTCCTCCCTGGATCACTTCCCCTCCGGCGCAGTACCGCACCCGGCCGAGCCCCGACCCCGTTCTCCATCATCATCATACTCCTCCTCCCTGTACTCCGGTGGACTTCCCTACTCCGGCCTCCCACCATCAAAGCCAACTCCGGCTGCATCTTCCCCGTCGGCCCACCAGTTAGACCCCGGACAGTCCCCCACTCCGGCCCCCGCCGCTCAGCCCTCCGGCGGCCACTGCTCCCCCACTCCGGCTACATCCACCACCTCCATCTACACCCATCATCACCATCACCATACACCACCACCATCTTCACCATACACCACCACCTCCATCACCTATAACCACCACCACCACCATCATTCTTCCCGCACCACCACCACAAGCCATCTCTCCGACCAACCCCGAGCACCTCCCTCCGCCTTGCTGCGACTGCTCCGGCCAGTGGCCGTCGAGCCATCCCGCAGTAAGCAATTCTCCCTCTCTCCCTCTTCCTTCCTTGTTTATATATATATATATATATGTATATATATACATATATACGTATATATATATAAATAGTAGTTATTTAATTAATGTTTTAAATATGTGTATATGTATTTGTATATATTAATGTATAGTATAGTGTATGTTAATATATAATGTATGTATTTGATAAATTAGTATGTACGTATTTAAATGATATATGTTGAATATTGTATTGTATTTTTCATATAGAAAATGTGTATTAAATATGTATTATTTTGGTATAATTATATATTGGTAAAATATATATTAATTTAATACATTTTGGTATAAATATGTGTACCTATATATATATGTATAAACATATTTTGGTATATGAATATATTTATATACATCTATTTAGTGTATATATATTATTTTATTTTTATATAATATCTATTTAATAAAAATTATATGCTAGTATAAATTTAATTTGGTATATTAGTATTAGTATATTTAAATGATAATGTTGACTATATATATATATATTCTAAAATGTATTTTTGGCATATATATGAGTATACATATATAATGTTCAACTAGTATAAATCAAATATGTATTTAAAAGGAATATATATATATATATATTGTAAATACAATTAAATTGGTGCATGTATAAAATATTGTAAGTATTAATAAGTGTAATGTGTTTTACGTATCCCTACTAGATGATCCTAGTTGACTAGAGCCATACCTGGCACGGCCCTGAGTTCGATATTTTTGATTGTGTGTTAGTGTAGCATCTGATACGAGTGTTATAATTTTGATCTGTTTATAGGACTGTTGGTTCATCCAGGGATACTCTGGAACAGGACATCAGTGATTACCAGCTAAGGATCCAAGGCGAGTACATTCTCTGATTAGTTTCTAATTTATGATATCTCCTATGTTCACTGTATCTAGTGTAAATATCCATGTTCTTGAAATGTTGGTTACACGGATTGGTATACACGGATCTCGTCATGAGATGTTATTCCTTATTCATGGTGTAGCTTGTACAAGACTTGTTTTCTTGTTATCTTGTGCATGTACAGACACTAAGACCCGGGGAGATTTGCTACCTCCCTAGGGAATCCCGTGCCATAGCGTACCATGATTGGATCTACTATATCAGTCGGGGGTTGGGGAGTATTTTAGTATAGATATGTGATCATACCCAACTCTACATGCATCATAGCTCACCCCACATCTCACGTCGGGTGCGGCCTGACCATTTACATGCTTCATAGCTGTTACGTGTGATTAGCCTGACCTCTACATGCATCATAGCTAACCAACGGTTAGCCTGACCTTCCATGAATCATAACTAATCACATGTAACCAGCCTGATCAAGTTCCCAAGCCGATCACATGTTAAAGCTAGTGCTCACACACTTAGTCATAGGATTCTTGCTCATTGACATATTGTTTCTTTTCCTGCATTTACTTACAGTATTTCCAGTATTTCTTTTATTGTACATTCCTCGTACCCATACATGCATCTCGTATATTTCCATCTAGAACTGCTATATAGTTTATGTCATTAATATAGAACTGCTATTTAGAGATGTACTTTGCTCCTTCCTGACTGGAAACATTTTTCCAGACTGTGACCTTAGTGGACTTGTTTCTGACACACTTGGGGATTGGATGTTACTGATTGCAGGTATGATTATTTTGTCGTTAGACTTGTCTTGTATTTCGTGTTTGCCTTGATATCTCATCGTGCTTTAGTTTAGGTGATTGAGTATTTCTAACATTATTTTATGATATCCACGTCTCCTTATGGAGTTGGGTATTCACGTGAGTTGATTAGATAGTTACATGACCTAGACAGCGTTCTACCGCCGATGCTGCAGCGTAGGCTGGACGTACCCAAGCACTCGTGCCCCTAAACCGGGTGCGGGTCGTGACACATTTTTAGTGGTGGCCCATGCAGGTCAGACTTCGCAAGTTGTGCGATGTCGTGGTAATGCGACGTCTTTGTTGTACTACTGCGTGCCTGCTATAGGACATAGGACATAGGATACTAGGACGGGAGAGGATACTCAATCATAATTTATTTGAAAGATTTCCTGGGATGACCCCATGAGAATCTTATTATAATTTCCAATTTAATTCCTTCGCCCTTGTTTCCGTCCGTCCTCACTCGTTGATATTGAGTTTGATTCTTGTTGACCAGTTGTTAAATTTAATTCTTGGTATCGTTGTTGAGTTAATTTTATATTAAGATGAATTTTACGGGCTAAAATTTACGGTATCATCTGATGACATATGTTGATGAGTACAGTGAGAAAGGTAAAACGTCTACTTTGGTTATGAAACCTAGAGTTTATCGCAGCCATATTAGCTGTCGTGACGAGAACGTAGGAACCTGACCTGGATGTACATACTGTAGTTATGAAACTGAGAGTCTCTCGCAGCTATACCGGTTGAGGTGGCGAAGATTCTAGATGACATGATTATAGAGTTGCATACCTTAGTTACGGAACCTGTCGTTTATCGCATCTATGCTTACTGGCGTGGCGAGAATTCTAAGTGTCATGATTTCTGACAGACGTGTATGATTATCAGGTTGTATCTTAAATTTGTTCTTAAAGTATCATCTCAACACTTATCTATTTCTGTTATTACAGGACTTTATTTCATCGCTTCTTTTGTTTGTTAGCAGTAGAAATACCTTCAGTCCTCAATCCAGTTCTTTTGAGCTCCTATTCTCTGAGGATTCCTTGTTAAGTATGATGATTAGTGACTTGTAATTATGTCTGTGTCTTGAGTATTAGTATTGACTGAGTGTTGCTTGTGAGTTTGTAAGTGTTTCCTAGTTGGACATGTGAGCATTAGGCATTAATCTAGAGTTAACCCATAGCGTAGTGGCTTGTAGCAATAGTTCTATGATAGGTGTGTTATAGTTAGTATTGGCACTATAGATATAGGAGAAAGAGTATCAGTGATGATGATCATTTGGAAGTAATAGTGCAAATAATTCGGGCAGTACAATTTTCGTACACAGTTGAGGTTGTAAATAATTGGTGTATTAGTGTGCACCTTGAATATTAGAGACTGTGAGTATTTATATGTATACTTGTGGATTCAATTTTATCGTTTGAAGAGTAGATGAATTGCAATTTTTAAGAATTTTAAGAAGTTGAGGTTTTTATGTTATTAAAATGTTTGAGGATTCAATTTGATTCAATGAGCCTAGACAAAGCTGTAAGGATTTTTTGGAAGTGATTAAATTTTGTTTCAGCTTCTGAACATCTGACTTTGAGGAAAGTATATGCATTTTACTTTAAATTGTTCGAGGAGTTAGTTTTGAGGACCTTATTATGAGGATAAAATTTTATAATGGAAGAGATATAAATTAGTATATGAGTGGATGAGGTGCATGTGTAAGGATCTGTTGACTTGGGCATGATTGAGATGGCACCGCAAACAGACTTAGGTGTCCATTTAGAGCTGTATTAGGGAGAACAGTACTTAGTATGGTGTATTACATTTGATATGCACTTGAGTGATAAGGATAGCTAGTATCAATAATTATAGTAGGCAAGAGAGCTAGCAGTGAGTATGCTGGTAGTAAAAACTAGAGTACTAAAGAGATAGAGGTATCAAACCTTGGATGCATTATTGAATCATGGTTATATTAGAGATTCTTGGCATCAGATTTAGGTGTTAATAGACATGTGTGTGCAATATGGATATATTCATGGATCTTGTGTATAAATGACTAGTTGATATGGGTACCAGTGTACAGGAATAGGAATTAATTAGTGAATATGCTAGAGTTAAGTGTATGTTAGAGATAGAAGATACTGCAGGTAATGTGTTAGCAGGTTCTGTTCTTTCCTTCATTCTGTTCCTATCTATTTGATTGATTGACTGATACCTTAGTACCGTAGCTTGTATGCATGATTCTTGTTATAATATAGTTAGTAGCACCCTGATACAGAGACTGCAATACCATGACAAAAGACACTATGACCGTACATATTCCCCTTAGGTTGCATGTTGTATGATTGTAGGAAAGATTTTTCTTAGACCATGATTATTGGGGTTTAACCATGACGAAGATTCATGAAGGAGTTATGACTTGACAAGAGAGGCAAGATGATTAAATTCGAGGATAACGATTGATTTAAATGGAGGGTTAAGAAATTAATATTGCATAATTGATGGTTTATTAATTCCAGGAAGATTATAACATAATTAAATTGGTTATTAAAATTTGGAAATTTTGGAAGATTATCATTATATTTATTTGATTGCAAGTTAAAAATTTTAGAATTTTATATTTGGATGTTGCAATTGGAGAATCCATAAGTATCGCATTGTTGAGTATTTTGAGGAAGAGGAAATCGAGAAATAAAATTTTGATGGATTAATGTTTAAATTCAAACTTTGTGGAACGAAATTACATTTTATAATTGTGCATTGTTAAAAATCAACTTTGAGGAGTGGATATTAAATTCCGAGTATTGAATTATTAACTAAAACTTTCAAGGAAATTTTTGATAAAAATGGACTTTGATTTTATTTCGATGATTTTTCAGGTTATGCAATAATTTTAGAATTTTGAAATTGTGAAAAGACATTGTGGATTATTACCTGATTTCGTGGTTGATGAATTTAAACTTTGAGGGAAATGATAATGTGCATGATTAAACGCTACTATGAGGATTTTAAATTTTGAGGACAAAATTCTTTTAAGGTGGGTAGACTTGTCACTACCACGTTCCGAAAACAGGGGTATTTTCGACTTTTTATAAATATTAATATTGTGGTAGTTACAATTAAATGATTTCATGAATAGTATATGTTTAAATTAAATAACTGTGTGATGTGTACTTTAATATATTATTATATACAGTGTTCATTTAATTTGAGCTAGTAGACTTGACCTAGAAGCCCAGTAGATGAACACCTGTCCGAATTATAGAATTATGTATTTAATTATTTTATCTAGAATTTATTTATTGGAGATTGTAATTAATTACCTTATTTTATTTAATTATTGCGCATTGCCTTTGCTTCGATATTTGGAGCGCTACCCTGACTTTTGTCTTCCAACAAATTTCACAATCTTGCCCTAGACATGCCCGCCTTCCATTCTGCTATTTTTGCAACTCATAATTATGCTCTCTGTACCTTATTTCTAGACGCAAAAAAATCGTCGCGGACGTTATTTATTAAATCTCTATTTTGTATCGTTGTGCGTTCCAATCGAAATTGGAGGCAATCTTGACCTATTTTTCGTGCGGCCCAAATTAGGGTAATATTCTGTTCTGAGTCTTCTTCATTATTGGTATTGATGACCTGACCTGATTTTGGCCCCATTTACTCCAAATTAATTTTAGAACACAACTTGCATTTTATTTTTAATTAAATTGAGGATACTATTTTAACCGATTCTGAAAATTCTAATTTAATTCCAATGCCCTGCTAATTGAGCCTATACTGATCATACAGCGCCCTTTGACCCTACAAAACACCGGACACCGAATCGCCCGCCAAATTTTTGTTATTTCATGCGTCTGTGCAAATACCCAAATTTAAGGGGGCTAATTTGCAAATTTGCATTTTGTGTCAACACCCATTTGATTAAACCAATGAGGGAGCCCTATTAATTTTTATTAAACCTCACCCTCATTCTTCCATGAATTATTTTCTACATGACCAATCTGGACCCCTCATTTAAAGGGGGTCAATCACCACCCTTGATTTCCCACATACACCCTCTTCCTATTTAAAGTAACATCAAACCCTAATCCCTAGAAAACCTAGGTTTCCCCACCTACTCACAAGCCTCCACCTCCCTCTCTCCAACGTGGGAAGAAATTTCTTCCCTTCTTCTTCTCTTTTCTTCTTCTTCTTCTTCTTCCTCCCTTCTTCTTCTCCTTCTTTTATTTTTTGAATTTGAAATTCAAAAAGGAGAAAGGGGGGGAAACCATCACCACCCATCCCTCAGGCTCTATTTCGGCCAGCCCGGCCACTGTTCAGGCGGCCAACTCCCCATTCCCGCTGCTTCTCCCCCGACTTACTCTCAGTGCTCCATTCAGCCGAGCACTCCGGCTCGGCGGCCAACCCAACATCACCGCCACTCCCATTCAGCCGAGCTCCTCCCTGGATTACTTCCCCTCCGGCGCAGTACCGTACCCGGCCGAGCCCCGACCCCGTTCTCCATCATCATCATACTCCTCCTCCCTGTACTCCGGTGGACTTCCCTACTCCGGCCTCCCACCATCAAAGCCAACTCCGGCTGCATCTTCCCCGTCGGCCCACCAGTCAGACCCCGGACAGTCCCCCACTCCGGCCCCTGCCGCTCAGCCCTCCGGCGGCCACTGCTCCCCCACTCCGGCTACATCCACCACCTCCATCTACACCCATCATCACCATCACCATACACCACCACCATCTTCACCATACACCACCACCTCCATCACCTATAACCACCACCACCATCATCATTATTCCCGCACCACCACCACAAGCCATCTCTCCGACCAACCCCGAGCACCTCCCTCCGCCTTGCTGTGACTGCTCCGGCCAGTGGCCGTCGAGCCATCCCGCAGTAAGCAATTCTCCCTCTCTCCCTCTTCCTTCCTTGTTTATATATATATATATATATATATATATATATATATATATATATATATATATATATGTATGTATATATATATATATATATATATGTATGTATATATATATATATATATATATATATATATATATATGTATGTATATATATACATATATACGTATATACGTATATGTATATAAACAGTAGTTATTTAATTAATGTTTTAAATATGTGTATATATATTTGTATATATTAATGTATAGTATAGTGTATGTTAATATGTAATGTATGTATTTGATAAATTAGTATGTACGTATTTAAATGATATATGTTGAATATTGTATTGTATTTTTCATATAGAAAATGTGTATTAAATATGTATTATTTTGGTATAATTATATATTGGTAAAATATATATTAATTTAATACATTTTGGTATAAATATGTGTACCTATATATATATGTATAAACATATTTTGGTATATGAATATATTTATATACATCTATTTAGTGTATATATATTGGTTTATTTTTATATAATATCTATTTAATAAAAAGTATATGCTAGTATAAATTTAATTTAGTGTATTAGTATTAGTATATTTAAATGATAATGTTGACTATATATATATATATTCTAAAATGTATTTTTGGCATATATATGAGTATACATATATAATGTTCAACTAGTATAAATCAAATATGTATTTAAAAGGAATATATATATATATATATATTGTAAATACATTTAAATTGGTGCATGTATAAAATATTGTAAGTATTAATAAGTGTAATGTGTTTTACGTATCCCTACTAGATGATCCTAGTTGACTAGAGCCATACTTGGCACGGCCCTGAGTTCGATGTTTTTGATTGTGTGTTAGTGTAGCATCTGATACGAGTGTTATAATTTTGATCTGTTTATAGGACTGTTGGTTCATCCAGGGATACTCTGGAACAGGACATCAGTGATTACCAGCTAATGACCCAAGGCGAGTACATTCTCTGATTAGTTTCTAATTTATGATATCTCCTATGTTCACTGTATCTAGTGTAAATATCCATGTTCTTGACACGTTGGTTACACAGATTAGTATAAACGGATCTCGTCATGAGATGTTATTCCTTATTCATGGTGTAGCTTGTACAAGACTTGTTTCCTTGTTATCTTGTGCATGTACAGACATTGAGACCCGGGGAGATTTGCTACCTCCCTAGGGAATCCCGTGCCATAGCGTACCATGATTGGATCTACTATACCAGTCGGGGGTTGGGGAGTATTTTAGTATAGATATGTGATCATACCCAACTCTACATGCATCATAGCTCACCACACATCTCACGTCGGGTGCGGCCTGACCATTTACATGCTTCATAGCTGTTACGTGTGATTAGCCTGACCTCTACATGCATCATAGCTAAACAACGGTTAGCCTGACCTTCCATGAATCATAGCTAATCACATGTAACCAGCCTGATCAAGTTCCCAAGCCGATCACATGTTAAAGCTAGTACTCACACACTTAGTCATAGGATTCTTGCTCATTGACATATTGTTTCTTTTCCTGCATTTACTTACAGTATTTCCAGTATTTCTTTTATTGTACATTCCTCGTACCCATATATGCATCTCGTATATTTCCATCTAGAACTGCTACATAGTTTATGTCATTAATATAGAACTGCTATTTAGAGATGTACTTTGCTCCTTCGTGACTGGAAATATTTTTTCAGACTGTGACCTTAGTGGACTTGTTTCTGACACACTTGGGGATTGGATGTTACTGATTGCAGGTATGATTATTCTGTCGTTAGACTTGTCTTGTATTTCGTGTTTGCCTTGATATCTCATCGTGCTTTAGTTTAGGTGATTGAGTATTTCTAACATTATTTTATGATATCCACGTCTCCTTATGGAGTTGGGTATTCACGTGAGTTGATTAGATAGTTACATGACCTAGACAGCGTTCTACCGCCGATGCTGCGGCGTAGGCTGGACGTACCCACGCACTCGTGCCCCTAAACCGGGTGCGGGTCGTGACGAGTATGATGACGGATCTTCGTATTTAATGCAGAGAATTTGGTTGAAAGATCACCGAACCGTCGTTTACTGAAGTCCCCTCAGCGTAAACCGCTCTCTCGCGTATAAGGGAATACGCTGTCCTTTTTTACACAGGCAAACATGAGCTGTTTCACGATCCGCAATAGACAAACCGCTGCCACGTCAAAAGCTGCACCTCGTACGGGGCTCGAGGCACGTCTCTACGTCTAATTGCACAGAGCAGTGACAGTTTCCCTCGAGGCACGTCTCTGCAACGAATGCACAGAAGGGCTGCAGGCCTTCAAAACACGTCTCCGCATTTAATGCACAGGATGATGGCAAATCTCTGCATTTAATGCAAGGGATTTGATTATATCTGCAAAAGCCGTAATTCCGGCTAAGACGTCCACATCAGCACTTTGTCACGGTACGCAGTGGCTTCTACGCCCATTCAGGATCAGTGCTCACGCGACTTCCAACGCCCTCTCAGTCTCTACGACCATTCGGCTCCAATGCCTGTTCGGCTTCTACGCCTCGGCTCCTATGCCTGTTCGGCTCCTATGCCTGTTTGGGTTCCATGCCTGTTCGACTTCTATGCCTGTCTGGCTTCTATGCCTGTTCGGCTGCTATGCCTACTTGGCTTCTATGCCATGGCGACATACGTTGGCTTTTACGCCCACCTCTTCTACACGAGGGATACCTACCTGCGTGGCTTTTATGCCGTGATCTTCGTAGCAATAGTACGCGTTGTGTCCCCTTAGTTGGACCCGCGTCATACGCTCATTCAAAAGATCATCCATACGCAGGCATTGGTTACTTTAACCGTCGTATGAAAGGGTGCTGTGTTGTCCACTCCTCGGTTTTTGCACCAACGGAGTGATCACTGTCACCAAAACTCTATAAATAGAGACCCCTATCAATGGGGAAAGAGGTCGAAACTTGGAAAAGAATATCTAGAAATTGATACCAGATCAAACAAGTGAAGATCAAACAAGGAGAGAAGAGATCGAGAGAGAGAGAGGAGCCCGGAGCTCGGCAAAGAGTAGGGATCGACGACTTTGGCATCGTGCTTCCACCCTCCTTTGCAACCTTCGAAGCTGCTACCTGTCTTCCACGGCACTTCTTCAACATCGTGTAGTCCAAGGGCTAAAGTGATCGACCGCAGATCAGACACCTATAGCAATTTATACCCAGATTAAATAAATTGTACTCCCACATCCTCGTATAGGATTATATTGTACAAGTTTGTTTGTAAACAAAAGGGCGCGGGTTTCGTATAAGCCCCATCATTGAAATACACTTTCATTCTTTCGTTTAATACCACAAACAAGATGGCGACTCTGCTGGGGACGTCTTTCTCTTCTGACGAGGAAGTAATTGCTCAACACGATGCGGTATCTATAGGAACCGTGAAGAAGACACTGGTCGTCCATTTTGACCAGTCAGCCTACGAAGACATGCTTCGAGCCGGGGGTAGCTCTCACCCTCTCTCCGTCCAAGACAACAAGAAGCTGCACAAAGTGTGGATGCCCAAGACATCCTCTACTATTCCTGTGGACTCTCCGATCTCTCCGATCTCTCCGACCAATGAGGTTGTAGCATTGCTCCCTCCGTGCACTGTACGTAAAATTCAGTCTCCCGCTACGCGCGATACAGACAAAACTCCGGGCAAAGCCTCAGCGCTGACCCAGAAGTATCCACTGCGCTCTACGCGTAGGAACCAGTCTCCCGCCACGCGCGGTACAGACAAAACTTCGGGCAAAGCCTCAGAGCTAACCTAGGAGTACCCACTGTGCTCTACGTGTAGAAACCAGTCTCCCGCTACGCGCGGCGCAGACAAAACTGCTGATGGTGCCTCAGCGCCAAATCGGAAGTACAAATCATGTTCCGCGCTCAAGACGACATCTGATCCCCACGATGGGCCAGACGAGCGCTGTGATCTTCGCAGAGGAAGGCAGGCGACAGAATACTCAACCTCTTGGCCTTTACGCCGACGAAGGAACAATCTGCATCCCCTCCCGATTACGCAAGAAGCCGATGGCCGACAGAAGACCTCTTCAGCTTTGCGCCAATCTGAGCAAATCTCCGCACTACACCAGGCAAAATCCTTCGGCGTAATACGAGCTCAAGTCGCGGAAAACAGAAGGAACAAGTCATCATCTTCTTTCTCCACAACTCCCTCTGACCTGCGCAAATATCTAATCCAGAAGCGTAAAAAGAGGGGACCCTCCAATATGTCTACTACGCCTCCTAGCGAGCACTGTTGTAGTAGTCATAAAGTTGTGATTAGTTGCTGCTGTTCTAAAGCAAAGCAATCGGTTTTCGACCGGTTGAGCTACCCTCTGTCTTTTCAGGGAGAGGAACCCGCGCATGCATCTGTGAACATGGCTTCACACGAACGTAGAAGAGGGTCGAGCTCAAGATGTCATCCCTCCAGGCCTCCAAGCCAAAGGAGGTTCAATGAGCTCCTCAGCAACACTGAAGCCGGGGTGTTCCAAAACACTCGCGCGAGGTCACGACAACCAGCTTCGTTCTCTTCTGATTCCGACGCTGGAGGTCGCCAAGCCCCCGAATCAGAAGCAAAAAGTGTAGAGTCGACTTCTACAGCGACCTATACTAACCCTTCAATGACGCCCAGGGAGATGGGAGTTTACGCCGTTGAAGATGAACGCGAGGAAGCTTCACCGTCAGAAAGCGCGGAGCAACGTATCACCACACTAGAGACATCTCTGAAGCAAATGCAATCCATGATGGAGAACATGCACCAGATGATGCTAACTCAAGCATCGGCCCTGCCAACTCAGATACGAATGGGGGTGGACTTACCACCATCCAATCCGAGCCAAGAGCCTGTGCTAAATCAAGAGTCAGCAGTTCCTCCTCTTCCTCACTCGCAGAATATACTGCCAGGCCCGTCGAGGTCCACTCTTTCGACGACGACGATATCCCAAGTATATTTGAATGTCTCGTCAAAAGTGGCAAGATCATCCTTCCGGAGCTGAGGCGGCCCCAAGAAGTCGGCAGTACTAGCGACCCCAAATACTGCATCTTCCACAGATACGTATACCACCCGACGAAGGCATGTTACGTACTGAAGAGGAAGATCCAGGGGTTGATCGATGCTAAAGCCATCACTCTGCACAACACTAAAAAAACGGTCACGGCCAACATGATCTCTCTACAGTTTGGCAGTCTGCCTCCCCAAGAGATCCCGAATGGTGTTGCACCTATCTCCCGGACAACGATGAACATCATCAATCTCCCTCCAGCTAGAGGTCAAAGCCGCGACCTGGTACCCCTAACCACTCGGCGGGGCGAGATCATGTGGGTTCACCCAGACTTAGTGTCAGAGCTCGAGGAGGACACTAACGCTACTAAAGCTGGGTCTAGAAAAAGCTCCAAATGTAAACCATGCCATATGGTCGCGACTTCTTCGCCATCAGACGAAGACGAAGTACTAGCTGCAACCTATATGATCGAGACAACGTTCTCAAACGGCGCCTACAGGCTGGCCCAGACTAATGGAGACCTGTTAATGGCTCCTATCAACGGCAAATTCCTGAAAAGATACTATGCTTAAACCTCCTTTGCTCAGGTGGAATACAGCAAAAACCTCAATTCTGACAAAACTACTTCCAAAACAAAACTAGTCGAGTCACATACCTATCATGTCCATATCACCTTTGATAGTGTCTTACCTACAAACCTTAGCCACATCACATTTCTATCATGTCCGTATGACCAATGAATAGATATGTCCTGCTAAAAGTTTACCGAGAACCTATCATGTCCATATCACCTCTGATAGTGTCTTACCTACAAACCTTAGCCACAGCACATTTCTATCATGTCCGTATGACCAATGAATAGATATGTCCTGCTAAAAGTTTACCGAGAACCTATCATGTCTATATCACCTCTGATAGTGTCTTACCTACAAACCTTAGCCACAACACATTTTTATCATGTCCGTATGACCAATGAATAGATATGCCCTGCTAAAAGTTTACCGAGAACCTATCATGTCCATATCACCTCTGATAGTGTCTTACCTACAAACCTTAGCCACAGCACATTTCTATCATGTCCGTATGACCAATGAATAGATATGTCCTGCTAAAAGTTTACCGAGAACCTATCATGTCCATATCACCTCTGATAGTGTCTTACCTACAAACCTTAGCCACAGCACATTTCTATTATGTCCGTATGACCAATGAATAGATATATCCTGCTAAAAGTTTACCGAGAACCTATCATGTCCATATCACCTCTGATAGTGTCTTACCTACAAACCTTAGCCAAAGCACATTCTATCATGTCCGTATGACCAATGAATAAAAATGTCCTGCTAAAGTTACCGAGAGTTTATCACGTCCATACTACCTCTGATATCACTCTCACCCTAACCTGTCATTTACATTCCGAAATGATGGGTCTACAAAGTCAGAAAAGAGCCGCTTTATTCCCAAAAGAGAGCAAAATTACATCTGGGGAAACAAAAGGAGAAAGGCTACATCATGATGGCGGACTAGTCAGATCGCGAATCAGCCGCTCCAGTGCAGCTACCCTCTCATTCCTGAGAAACAAGGCATCGACGCGAGCCTGCTCCAGCCGTGCCTCGGGAGTGTTTGTAAGGGTCAGCTCAGCCCTTGCCCAAAGACAGCCCGCACGGGCAGCCTCTACACGGTCCAGATCCTGCCGCGCTGCGCTCAGTCGACCAGTCGCTACATCCAGACCTGTCAACGACTGAGAAGCCCACTCATCTGCCAAAGCAAGTTTTTCCCTCAACTTGTGGGCCCTCGCTGCGTTCCCTTCGTGCTCGGATCGGTACTTCGTCTCAACGGCAAGAGCCTCTTCCACGACAGCTTTTCTTCTATCCATCTCTAGCTTGTGAGTCCTGATGGAGTTGTCTAGGCTTTCCAGCTTCGCAGCGAGCCGCGCAGTCATGGCGTCGTATCTGGTCTGGATATCAGGATCAAGGCTGTCCCCAGTCAGCTGCAAGTAATCGTTAATAGGTTGCTCTAAACCATTAACCATCGCCTCCAGGGCGTCTGCTACCCCAGGATCACAAAGCTCCCTGACAACCCCAATCGAGAACTGGGAAGTCTTCTTCAAGCGCTCGAAGTCTAGGCTCTTCGCCAGCACCATTGATACCATCATTTTCAAACCGGTGTAGAAGAGGCTGGTATGTTGCTCGGTCAACGCAACTAGATTTGACTGAACGCCAGGGGTGGTCGTGATACTAGCAAGTCCCCCTCCGGGAACGATTGCAGATGAAGTGGCCGCACCCGCCGTCTCGACAGACGGTGCGACCAAATGAGACGCGACAACAATGGCCGAAGTCATCGGCATACTCACAAGAGGCAAGGTCACGAAGACAGGTTCATCCTCCTCTTGGGATAACCAGACCACTTCGGGCGAGCTAGCCCCCGAAGGAATTTCCTCCTCGAAATCGGGCGCCTCCGTATCATTGCCAGGAGCCGGAGCAGAGCCAGAAGGTGCTTCAACGCTATACTCCCCATGGATGCTGCTCCCTGAAAAGAGGACAAGAAAGTTGGTATCAGTATGATAATAACCTTTCTAGGGGAAGATGTAAAAGAGGACATTTATCCGGAGCCAACGGCATATACGACGCATCTACATCCGAGATACCTAGACCATGCCTCAGGGATGCAATGCGGACTGTCATGCCTGGAGAAGGGGGTGGGCCGACCGACATCGCCAAGAGTTCGGACAAGCCCTCACCAAAATGCGGTCGAGGTTCGTCAGCTGGAGCCTCGCTAGGCATGCTCGCTGACACAACGGGAGCTTCACCCACTGCTGGCCCAGGAAAAGATTCTCCCATCTGCCGCGGCCATGCAGGCAACCTCGTTCCGCTACCTGAAGCAGTGGCAACGACAGCAACCCCAAGCGAAGATTCCCCGGCCCCGCCAGCCGGAACTGTGGAAGGTCCCTCTCTAAAAGGCGAGGAACCTCCAGCCAAAGAATCATCCCTGATGTGGGGAGATGCAGGCTCGCTCCCGGGAGCCTCAACACCAAGAATGCGGAGAGGACGAGCAACCGCCTCCTTTCTCCTCTTACGAAGAGGAGCTTCCTTCGGAGCAGAGGCCCGTCGCTTCCCAGAAGAGACTACCAAAGCCCCCGCAGGTAGAGGCACTTCATACCTCGGCACCGACACCAGTGGCTCATCCGGAGTGCCAGACTCCTTGCCCTCATCTGAAGAAACCGAGGGGACTTCAACTCTTCCCCCGGGCTTGGGAGAAGACACCTTGAAGCTTCCACGCAGGTCAAAATCACGATGGAAGGTGTTGATCGCCACGTAAAACTGGGCATAAGAATAGAGGGTACGCAGCTCCATGGAGGTTGTGACCTCCGGCACAACGAAAGTTGCTCTCGTACAACCCATGATAAAATATCGCCACCCCCTGGCTCCATCAATGAGTTTGCCCCTGGACCTGAAGCTGGTGATGGCATTACCCACGTGCAACTGATCATACCCAAACTGCCTGGCAAACCGACTAGGCAAGTAGGGCTCAAAGAAGTAGTGATCTTCACTCCTGTACAGCCGATGGGAAGGTCTAATATAGACCAACCAATTGAAGGCTTCCGGAGAAAGATCGGTCTTCTCTCTCCCTGAATCCTCAAACCATATCCCCAATTGATTGTGGTGTACGGAGGGGACAATACAGAGGAGCTTCCAGCTGTGGCAGAGGTTCAACACCAACCGACAGTCTAGAACTGTGTTCACATTCCAGGGAGAGTCCTTGTAGTTCAGCAAGAAACTATCCCCAGAGCTGCTACCAGTGCCGGGAGACATCACCCGAGGATTGTGAAGAATTAACCAGCCCATTAAATACAGGTATGGTAATTCCACCCTGGGAAAACTCTCGCACCGAGCTTCATCGACGAGCAACCCATCTGTCATAGCTCTCAGGCCAGCCTGAATGCGGCACACCATGGCAGGGAGCAAGCCCAGTCTTGCCCCAAACACCAAACGCACCGCAGGCCACAGGATATTCCGGTGAATACGGTCCGCAGATGCAGTGCCAGGCACCACTACTCGCCGCAGCCATATGGAGAGGAAACCGGCCAGCTGGGCTTCCTTAGACAAATGCCGGCGGCAACAGCTCAAATAACTATAGGCTGTAGTGCCTTCGGGGTACTTTCCTACCCCCTCAACGAGAATCTGATCCGGAGCCTTGGCATCTCCTATAAGATCCTCGATGACCTGGGCACTGAGAACGCCCAAACAGTTCACGGGCTCATTCTTGCCCCCTGAGACTTTCTCCGACTTGGCGGCCCTAGCCCGGTGAAAGAAGAGATAGGACATCCACTTGGTGGTATGGGCCAAATCAGAAGGCTCGTTGTAAAAAGTGGTGCACGCGAAGTATTGGCACATCAGCTCCTGCTATACTTCCACCACCCGAGAGTCCGAATCCCCCAACTCCCGATTGGTGGGGACGTACTCTTAATACGGGGTATCCCCCATCGGCAGCCTCGAGATCACTGCCATCTCATGCAGGGCCAATCCCAACTCCCCCAGCGGAGTGGCGAAAGTCCCGGTGAGCGAAATATATCGCTCCATCAGCGCCAGGAACAAGTTACGGTTCGGAGGTAACCCAACCCTCGTCGCACTCACAGCGGCGTACAGTCCGATGACCTCCATCTCTCTCCGGAAGCGCTTCAGGGCCCAGTCTACTAGGCAGGTCCATCGGGAGTTGGTCGGGGTGATCCACCTATTGCACCGAGGGTTCTCCTTAGGATATACCCCACCTCGTCCCATGAAGCCATTACAAAAAGTCGGCAATTGGGCCGGCTGGATCACTAAGCTGTCTTCACTCGGGACACTGCCCGGGCGCAGCCCCCTGAGCAACGTCACAGCACCGGAAGGGCGACTGACAAACGACCCCTGGTCAGCTCCTTTTAGATGAAAGATCTTCCCCGGCTTGCCGTGAAGATCAGGAGTCAACGACCACGACATCCTCCTGGGATGCGTCGCATGGAAGAAAGCCGAGATAGGGTAATCCCTCGACATCGTTGGCAGATACAGAACCAGATTCTCGGCGAGGAAAACCCAGGGTTCCCTCTTGGGCTTTGTCTGGGACCGTTTGTCAATCATGTCCCCGAAGAGGAAAGCTGGCTTTATGTACCGCTCCCCGTCTAGGTGTGTCAGGGGCTCTCCGTTGATCATACTCAGCAGCGCCCGCTCGCCCTGAGCCGATATCAAGGTCTCCCTTCCCTCAGGATACTGGGGTCCAGAGATGGGAAATGCCACGTGGGACAGATCCTCCGGATAGTTCGAATGCAGCATCCCTGCAGCGGAACCCATCACCTCGGCCAGTGGAGACTCACCCAAGTCAACTGCAAAAGTGCAAAGAAAATATGTCATTTCAAATCCTGCACGAAAATACAGACCAAAGAAACGATAGTCTGTGCTTTACGCCAAGACTGTACAAATTTGGTCATTTCTACGCCGGAAGTCTCATCCGAAGGCGTAATTGGCAGTATGCAGTCCGTGCTCTACGCCGGACTGCCAAAATTCTAGTGGTCACGCCAAAGGTTCCATAGCCAGGCGTAAAACTAAAATTTTATAGAATATCCCAAGTTTTTGGCAGTCAGGGCTGTTACGCCCAGAAATGCGGAAAATGATGGAGTTTTTACGCTGGCACATTAGAAATGTGGGCGTAAAAGATGAAAACGTCTCCGTGCATCATCTTCCTCAGAGAGGCTATCAGCACAGAAGACGACCTAACGCGGTCACGTTCAACGTGTGCGAAGGATTTCTTTTCGTCATTCTTATCTTCCCAAAAGCTCTACCTCTCAGACCGGGTGCACTACTCGTCGGCGGGATATTTCGCTCAGAAGGAAGTTCGCCTTGCCTGACCGGAGACTCTCTCGCCGGGACAGGAGAAGAAGAACCTATGCCCTTTCCCTTAGCGGAGGAGGTTTGTTTCGACGCCATTTTTCTGAAAACTCGAAGTGCTCGGAGGAGGAACGAGGAAAAAACTCGGACAGACGAGAACTCTCTTTCGCAGAAGACGGATGAAAAGTTTTTCTCTCCAAGGCTTGGGATATATATAGAGTTCAGGTCGACTCCTCGAATCCTCGGACGGACTCCTCGAGACCCCAACCAAATCTCGCAATCAATAGTTGGTTATGATTGGATGCTACGTCAGCCTACTACCCTCGAAAGACGGACAGTCAGCGAATTCGAAAGGTTTTTCGTGCAAGACGGTTCAGCGGTTCTAAGCTAAAGGAGCTTTCTATGCTCGACAGCAACGGATCTACAGTTTTACACTCGCAAGCTAGAAGTCTATGGTTTTACGCCCGGATGCCTTTGTGCTCGGTAGCTTTTACGCTCAAGAGGCCACAAACCTACTAATTTCACGCTCAGCAGATACCAAATCGATGATCTCACGCTCGGTGGCGCTCAGTTTACGCTCAGAAGCAACAGATCCGCAAACCTCACGCTCGAAGAAATTTTCTTTTCAGGAGCTACAAATCAAACAGTTCTACGCTAAAGGAGTTTTCTACGCTCAACAGCAACAGATCTACGGCTTTACGTTCGACGGCTATAAGTCTATGGTTTTATGCCCGGATGCCTTTGTGCTCGGTAGCTTTTATGCTCGAGAGGCAACAGACCTACGAATTCACGCTCAGGAACCACAAGTCTACGATTTCACGCTCGATGGTGTTTTACGCTCACAGGCAATAGATCTACAGTCCTACGCTAAAGGAGTTTTCTACGCTCGACAGCAACAGATCTACGGCTTTACGTTCGACAGCTATAAGTCTTTGGTTTTATGCCCGGATGCCTTTGTGCTCGGTAGCTTTTATGCTCGAGAGGCAACAAACCTACGACTTCACGCTCAGGAACCACAAGTCTACGATTTCACGCTCGATGGTGTTCTTACACTCAGAAGCTACAGACTGATGATTTTATGCTCCACGACTTTCCGCATATCAAAACAGTCCCCAAGGCGGTCAATTGCAAAGAGTTCACACAGAAGATACTCGTTCTTGACCCAGAGCATCCCAAATACCCGAAGTATACAGAGTTCAAACATTAAGAAATTACTCTTCTCGGGTCCAAAATTGGAGGTTCATCCAGACTCCAGTCTGAACATCTCGTCTATCAAGATGGCAATTCAGTTTTTACGGCCAAAACCTTGACCCTGTTCCAAGGGAGTTTCGAGAGATCATTCTTGAAGACGAAGTCTGAACAAAACTTCTGTTCATCAAAAATAGCAGTTCAGAACTCTACGTAGCTCCTACATTCCTAAAGCAGCTACGCATCACTAGTTATGCGTAAAAGACAGGACAGGACCTAGCACTCTTTCTAAACAGAGTCAGCATACAGACGTGTCGAAGCTGCACATATTCAGACTTCACAGCAACGTATGGCAAGACGATCATATGGGGAAGAAGATGATTTTATTAAAGATCAAAATCATGATTACATATGAGGGAAATCCAATCTACAAGGGTTTTTTCTCTATCTCTCATGATTACATCTGAGGGAAACTCTGTCTACAAAAGGAGTCCCCCATCGTCGCCTGAAGGCTGTCCCAGAATCTGTTCAAACGGGTTCTCGCATCGGTTCAGGTCTTCCTCTTCTTCCAAGAAGATGATCAATGGCGGGAGGATAAAAAATTGGGCGTAGACCCATACTCCAACAGAAAGCAGGTTAAAACTACTTTCCTGCCTCCAGCGCCATGACAGATCACGTTGGGATATTTCTCCCAACTCGATCCCGGACGGAGCCAGTCTATCTGCTCTCGTCCCCGGAGGTAACGGAAGAAGACACCGCTTGCAATCGGTCTGGTCAAATACGACCCTTCCTCTCCCCTGGTGCAACGCCATATGAAGTTGCTGATTATCCCGAGCAAGGGAGGCTAAGATATCCTTCCATGATCCATCGTTGCAGTGGACACTTGCTCGAAGATGCCGTCTTTTTCGGCTCCCTACACGCTGGAAGAATATGATCTCCTTCTTCCTCAGATCGACCCGACGAACTCCGGCGATCATCTAGGCGTGGTGATGGGAATGTGGTGAGAACAGGTTCACCCCCCAGCCTTTTTATAGGCAAAAGAGATCACAGCGGTCCCCAATAAATCTGCCATAAAGTCAGCATCGACCGTTTCAACGCTCCACTCAGAAATGTTTCGAGTTACGAGGGACCGTTCATGCTTCATTCAAAGCGTTTCAAATTCTGAGGAATTTAAAAGCTTTGAAGGGGGTCTTTTAGAAGCATGAAAAATACACTGGGAGAATCTACGCAGCATCTTGATGCAGAGCAGCGTAAACAGGGACCTCCAAAGCCACCCGGCGTACAACAGAGCTTTTTCGCCAATTACAGCGTGAAAAATGAGCCCAAAGGACCATTCGCGTAAGTGCAGTACGTCCAGGCCGCTCCAGCATAAGACAGAGTTCTTCATCGCCTCCATAGCGTAAAACTCAGCCGCTCTCAAAGCAGCATTAAAGCGTATGAGGAACGCTTCGTCTTCCCCGAGATGAACCTGTCAAGTCACGCAGTGAACCTGACCTCTGACTCCTGACAAAAAGTGCTACACGGCCTCCCAAACGACGGCTGAAAACAGTGGCAGACCCCTCGGGACGCACCCCACAGTATGATGACGGATCTTCGCATTTAATGCAGAGAATTTGGTTGAAAGATCACCAAACCGTCGTTTACTGAAGTCCCCTCAGCGTAAACCGCTCTCTCGCGTATAAGGGAATACGCTGTCTTGTTTTACACAGACAAACATGAGCTGTTTCACGATCCGCAATAGACAAACCGCTGCCACGTCAAAAGCTGCACCTCGTACGGGGCTCGAGGCACGTCTCTACGTCTAATTGTACAGAGCAATGACAGTTTCCCTCGAGGCACGTCTCTGCAACGAATGCACAAAAGGGCTGCAGGCCTTCAAAACACGTCTCCGCATTTAATGCATAGGATGATGGCAAATCTCTGCATTTAATGCAAGGGATTTGATTATATCTGCAAAAGCCATAATTCCGGCTAAGACGTCCACATCAGCACTTTGGCACGGTACGCAGTGGCTTCTACGCCCATTCAGGATCAGTGCTCACGCGGCTTCCAACGCCCTCTCAGTCTCTACGACCATTCGGCTCCCATGCCTGTTCGGCTTCTACGCCTCGGCTCCTATGCCTGTTCGGCTCCTATGCCTGTTCGGCTCCTATGCCTGTTTGGCTTCCATGCCTGTTCGGCTCCTATGTCTGTCTGGCTTCTATGCCTGTTCAGCTGCTATGCCTACTTGGCTTCTATGCCATGGCGACAGACGTTGGCATTTCTGCCCACTTCTTTTACACGAGGGATACCTACCTGCGTGGCTTTTATGCCGTGATCTTCGTAGCAATAGTACGCTTTGTGTTCCCTTAGTTGGACCCGCGTCATACGCTCATTCAAAAGATCATCCATACGCAGGCATTGGTTACTTTAACCATCGTGTGAAAGGGTGCTGTGTTGTCCACTCCTCAGTTTTTGCACCAACGGAGTGGTCACTATCACCAAAACTCTATAAATAGAGACCCCTATCAATGGGAAAAGAGGTCGGAACTTGGAAAAGAAGATCTAGAAATTGATACCAGATCAAACAAGTGAAGATCAAACAAGGAGAGAAGAGATCGAGAGAGAGAGAGAGAGAGAGGAGCCCGGAGCTCGGCAAATAGTAGGGATCGACGACTTTGGCATCGTGCTTCCACCCTCCATTGCAACCTTCGAAGCTGCTACCTGTCTTCCACGACACTTCTTCAACATCGTGTAGTCCAAGGGCTAAAGTGATCGACCGCAGATCAGACACCTATAGCAATTTATACCCAGATTAAATAAATTGTACTCTCACATCCTCGTATAGGATTACATTGTACAAGTTTGTTTGTAAACAAAAGGGCGCGAGTTTCGTATAAGCCCCGTCATTGAAATACACTTTCATTCTTTCATTTTATACCACAAACAACTATATATACTAATCAAGTCTCAAATAATGCCACATTACTCAAGCACATCAATAGGGTCCTTCCATGGGTCTCCATCAGTCAAGTTAACTCTTCAACCCAGTCTCTAAGGCTAGCTATATTGACAACTAAACCTAATCACTTAGGTAACTCATCTAAATGGATGACTTCAAGGGACTATACTTATTTGCTTATCATGTAATATGACCAATCTAAGGAACTTTTACCCAGATCTTATTTTTATTCCAACAACAAATTATTCTATCACTGACCAACCCGCTAACAAGAAAATATCGGACAATCTAGGGTCATGTCTAGATTTTTAACAACTCAAATTCAAATAAGTTGATTCTAGATTCACCCCCAAACTCAAATAAGTTAATACAGTAACATCATTGTCCAAACCCATATCCATCAAGTAAATTTTTAACAACTCAAATTCAAATTTCTCACGCTGTTACTTCAAAATTACAAGTTAACTTCAATTATATCCTTATCTCATTAGTTTAGTTTCTGTGTATCTAATCCTTTCCATAACAATGTTGACTATTTAATAATCAAAATCTAGTCTGGTTACCTCCAGTAGTCTATCATTTATGATTCTTGCTCTAAATTCTTTTCGAACTTATACTATATATCCTTGTATTCAATTTATCCCTATAGTTAAGCCAAAAATATTAACCAATCAATAAAGCAAAAATATCTTTCTCCAATTTATTCGATTAATCTTACTCTTATCAAATTAAGTAAAATACAGTAAGGGTCAACTTTTATTCACATTAACCATCCACTTATTTACATCATCTCATCAAGGTCTAATTAAAAAAAAATTATATCTTCAATATACCACATTAAATGAATATCTATATATTCTATACAATGGTCATATAACCAATCTAAAGATTATCTAGCATTATTAATTGCACCTTCTTAGTCTACATGACAAAATCATATAACCAATTATGATTCAATATATCATATCTGCCAAACAACTGTTATCCATACGACTATATTTTCTACCAACAATATTTATCTCATCTTGTTACATCTCAATCTTTATTTGTATACCATCCATCGAAGTCTCAAAAAGAATTTTCTATATAATATTATGCAATAAGGGTCAAGTAATCCATTCCTTTACAATCCAAATATCCAAGGCTAATATTTGTCAACTTGTGACACATCTCAATTCTTCAAGCATAAATGTACATATACAAAACTATCCATCTCATTAAGCTTAATGTTCTCACTTCACTGCTACTACCTTTTTAACTAGGCATTTAACATTATTACATATATAAGGTCAAGGACACAATTCTCTGCACACTTTGGTCATCCATAATTATTTCAAAAAACTTCCAATTTTCCAACCCAAAATATGGTATTCCACATATGACAGTCATCAAACCAATTCCAATCATCATTCAATAAATGATCCATATTATTTTTTAATAACTTCTCGGTAGTAACATCCAACCACTGATACTGAATTTTAACTTTTACACAACTGATTCCAATTACTGTCTAAATGTATAATTTATTTAGTTGTTACCAGCTAAGGCATCAATCTTACAATTTTTAATTTCTTGCAACCCAACATAACATACAACTATCAAGGGTCTGATATCGATCACCTGAATCCAAATTATCAAGGGACACTCAAGTCAAATTACAACAAAGCATAACTCCAAGTAAGTCTCGACACTCTCCTATTCCTCACAGATAAACATATTCTATCACTGTCTCTACCACATTTCTAGATAGGAGTAATTTTATCATTTTATATTTTTATATATAGTGTTATTTTATATAAAATGTGTTTAAAATTTATTGATTAGTGAAGTAGCCTAATTATTTTGACTTGATACTAGTGGACCTAACTAGACATGACATGACACATTGAGCCCAACATTTGGACTAGACCCATTAGACTCATTTAAGTCATCCCTCTTAATTAATTAGAAGATTAGATTAACCTTCATTAGGAATAAAATCTTCCATAATTAACCCTCCTAATTAATACCCTTCAAGACTAATTAGTTGGGGTAAATTTGACATTGTACATTGCTTGGGAGATGAGTATAGGTGGTCGGCCCTTTATAGGGAATAATTCTCTCTACTCATCTAGATCCTCAATTGTATTTTCCCCCAAATTGACTCATTCCTCCACCAATTTTCTCTCAGTTCACTCTTATTCCCATCTATTCTCATCATCCAAGGATCTTAGGAGCTTGGATTACAAGGAGCACTTGGAGAAGAAGAAATTGGCTAGGAGCTTATGTCCTAATTATGTCCATTAAGTATTTTATTGGGAATCCATCTTCCAATATATATAATTCTAAATTTTTCCTTCAAATAGACTCTAATTCTTGTATTTTACCATTATAAATCTTTCCATGGCTTAGGGCTACCCATAAGAAGAAGAACTAGTTTCATATGACCTATATTGTGACTTCTACATGATAATTTATGCCCAATTTAGGAGAATTTTGAGATTGGTGCATCAAGTGTTTGTTATTAGGTCAATAAGGCTAAATTAAACTTATATTGGTAGTGCGAGACTAGCTATATGTCCACAATTGGATACAAGTAGGTCGTATAATAATAATTGGTGAAACACTATGACACGGGGGTTCAACTTGGGTAAATTGTGCATATTAGTGTAGTTTCTCTCCAATTTCCATTGTAACTCATTACATTAGTTATATATAGATATAATTGAGAAGTATAATTAGTATTTGTTTAGCTTGGGAATTTTGGTACTTTGTTTGGGTGCGTATCATGAGTATCCTAATTGTGCACTCAAGGTGATTGAGAAAATGACTACTAGTATGTGTATCCTATTGTACTTTATATTACTAGTTTGATATATATCTATTGGCATTGTACTACCTAGTATATAATTACTTGATTAGCATTTTATTAATATATATATATATATATATATATATATATATATGTGTGTGTGTGTGTGTATGTGTGTGTGTGTGTGTGTGTGTGTGTGTGTGTGTGTGTGCATGTGTTAATGTTGGTTCATGAGGATTGTGTGAAGTGAAGAACTGTGTGGGCTTATGTTGCAGTGTAGTTGGGTGATCAGTGCACTACGTGCACATTATGGAGCTGTGGTGAGGATGTGTTGGCATGAAGTGAAGTGGGGTGTCAGGTGGAAGGGAATAAAAGGAGAGGAAGAGTAAGAACCATTGTACTATGTGCATTGATCTGGTGACAGCAGCATCAGTTGCACATAGATTAAAGTTTATTTTTGTACAGGTGTATATGTTTGTGGGGGTGATGTGCACACACAGTACAAGATGGATGTACTGCAGTGTGCTTGATGGTTGGGTTACAGTAAGTTAGGAAGAGAGGGAGTGTGTGAAGTCGAGTTTTAGAGGCAGGAAGTGCTTTCAGTGGCAGCACAATACTGTAAATAGAATAGGGGTGAGTGTTCAGTTGATGCTCTGTTGCAGTAGAGTGTTAAGGTGTTTGGTAGATGGGGGAACTCTGATACAAAGTGTATCAGAGATGTTGTGGCTTAGTTGCTGCTAACAACAGCTATCATGTTACAACAGTAGCTGTTGTATCGGTTGATGCAACAAAAAACATAGGCGAAGTTTTATTAGTGTGTATCCTAGTATAGCTAGTAATAGATATAGATGGGGGGGGGGGGTGCTTAACACAGTTCAAGTGGACACGAGTAGCAGGTAGTTAGTAAGTGTGTTGAGGGTATATGTTTTGGAGTTCCAACTATTAGGGTGCTATCCTGATTTGAGTATCAGTATTATCAGTGTGCTAGTGAGCTATAAGGAATAGGTAGAATGATGTATCAGTGAGGCATATTGCTCCCGTGCTAGAGTGTATGTCATAAGCTAGAGTAATGGTATATAGTGTAGGTAGAATATGTATCTAGGATGTGATATCTAAGTACTAGCATTAGAGATGTTATAAGGTATTGGTGATAGAATATTTAGGTATATGTCAAGATATGGGTAATTGAGTTAAGATATTAGTGTGGTTATTAAAATAAGGCTAAGGTATTATATTATAGTGATATTGTTTATATAGATGCATAAGTATATATGTATATAAATTATATATTGATGTTGGTAGATATGGTATTCTAGTACCTAGTATTAGCTAGTATAGCTAATAACCTCAAGATATTGACCTAGAAACCTAGGTATAGACTAGTGTTACCTAGAATTGACTACTTTGACCAAGTTTGACTAGTTTGACTTTATATTGACCTAATTTGACCGAGAGAGGACTTGAGACCTAGATTTGAACTAGTATAACATACTTATGATTCTAAATCACTGTTTTGACTTGATATTCTATATTTAGGTCTTTGAGGCACTGACACGGATATTGTTTAATACTTTACCCCGGATTCCAGGCGAGTACATTCTCTAACAATTTTCGATTTATGGTAGCTTCTATGTTACATGTATCTAGTATAGTTATACATGATTCTTGACACGATGTTACAAAGATTGGTGTATTCTGGATTTCTTAATGAGATGTTATTTCCTGTTGGACCTTGTATATGCCATGTGATTCCTGTACATGTATAGATACCAATTTCTAAGAAGGTTGCCCCCCTGCTCTACGAATCATGTACCATAACGTGTCATAGTTGGATCCACTATACCAGTCAGGGGTTGTGGAGTGTTAGTTAGATATGTAATCATATCCATCCCTGTGCAAGTATTCTTGTACAAGTACCCTTTTAGTGTTAATCATACACTTCACGTATGATTAACTAGGCCATGATCCCTGTTCATGTTCCTAAGCCGATCACATGTCGAAACTAGTACTCACACACTTAGTGTAGTTTCTTATTCCTGATTTCCTGTATATAATATTTTATTACCTGCTTATTTATATTCTGTATTTCTATTTAACAGTTCCTATCTCTGTTCCCCACTTTTATATTTTGTATTCCTCACTATTTACTATTTTATACTCTTTATTATTTATTTAGAAGTGCTGTTAGAGGTGTATTTCGCTCCAATCCTAACTGGATATATCTTTCAGATAATTTAGATGATTGGTATCCTACACTCTATTGACCTCAGGACGTAGTGGGTATAGAGTTAGAGACGATGGCTCAAAAGAAGCCGATACTGGTTGAGGAAGATGATCAGCTAGTTACAGATAGTTAGATTATTGTACTGGATATGTCTCCAGCTAGACATTTGGCATGTTACATTATGTTGAGATTATTTATGCTTAGACTATTAGACCTGATTTGGATTATATTATGACTTTGTGACTCTATTCTTCTATTCCATATTATGCCATATCTTCCTATAGTTTTATTATGATTGAGTAATATTATCAAATTACCATATTGTCCTCCATTTGGAGTTAAGATATTATTGATAAGTTTCATTATATATATTGTGTGAGATGTTAGATAGTATTGTTGACCTAGATAGCGTTCTACCGCCAATGCTATTTTGTAGACTGGACGCACCCACGTACTCGTGCCCTAACACCGGGTATGGGTGGTGTCATATTTTTTTGGTGGCCCATGCAGGTCTGGCTTCGTAATTAGTATGATGTCGTAGTAGTGTAATGACTTAGTTGTCCTACTGCGAGCCTGTTATAGGATCTATGATTGCTAGGATGAGAGTATACTCAATCATATCTAGAAATTTTCTATACTCATTTGATTCTTTAATATTTGTTCTTCCTTGTAAATATTTGAATTCTATTCCCTTGAAACTCATTATCTGCTTATTTATATCCTCAGAAATAATGGCTTTGAATATGACAGAAGGGGATGCAAGCAAGAATGTGCATGGTAGGAGCCTCAGGGGATATAGTGCGTCCATTGTGGAACTAACGAGCATAAAATAAGGGAATTGTGCTCTAGTGGAACAATGAAGGGAGAGCCCAGTCATCCAATACTAGCTAGAGGATAGTGAATAATTTAGAATTTTGATATACCCTTTTGGATAATATCTTCCTCATAATGACGAATAAAAAAATAATAATAATATTATGATACTCTTGAGAGTGAATTGACAATGATAGTATGATGCTCATAATATGTAGTGAATGGAGAATGATAGTAAACATAACATATAGAATCAAAGAAATATATAGGGGTTGCATAAGTCAGGCTTATAATGATAATCAAAGAATGAATTGAAAAGATTAATGATTAAGTTTTGGATTGCCAATACTTTAAGGTTATAACTTATAAAGACAAATCGATAAATACTAAACATGAGATTTTAGGGAAGATGGCAAAATAAGGTGTCATGATTCACATCCAAAAAATAGGCATGAGTCGTGGGTACGTTCAGCCTACGCCGCAACATCGGCAGTAGAACGCTGTAAGGTCCACAACATAATCTAACAAACTCACGTAATGATATATATATATATATATATATATATATATATATGAGCTTCTCGGATAACCCGCTTTGCATAATCAAAGAAACATCATAACAACAGTCCATCATATGTTCGGCGATATAGACTTTGTGAAGAAGCATCAAAATAAAAACGTAATGATCGTCTTTTGATAGATACTGCTTCTTTAGGATCCTCTGGTAAGATTCCGTATGACACGAAGTCTATAAATGGACTTCTCCAATCTCTCTTAGGAGGAACCGTGTTTATAGCATAGCTGCGTTCTATGTAAAAATTATTTTTCACACAAAATAGATCCCTGTTAAGAAGGGTCACCGAATTCTGCCTTCTTATAGGAATAGCTAGATCTTCAGCTAGACTGGCCAGTGCATCAGCTTCCAAATTTTGAGATCGAGGAACATGCTCTAAGAAGAATCCTTTAAAAGACATTTCTATCTCGATCGTTGTTTGGTGATAAGGAATGAGGTCTGGATTACGGACTTCATATATTCCTCTGACCTGATTGACAATCAGCTGAGAATCACCAAAAGCTTCCAGGTATTCAACATCTAATTCTTTAGCGACTTGAAGCCCGATTAGTAGAGCATTATACTCTGCCACATTATTGGAGCAGGGTTCACTAAGAAAATATGCTCGATAGATGACGAGTTTATTAGGAGTCACCAGGACGATACCTACTCTGAAACTACGTTTTCCTTAGGACCAGTCCTGGAAGCACCATCAAAGAATAACTGCCATATATCACCTTCCATTGTCGAATTACATTCTGCAACTTCGTCGAGAATGTCCTCATATAATTTGGAGGTTTCCGGAATTGGATGGGCAGCCAAGAAATCAGCCAAGGCTTGACCTTTCATGGACTTCTGAGGGACGTACACTATATCATATGGTGTTAGTAGCATTGCCCAAGTTGCGAGTCAGGAATTAAGAACACTCGGCTTATTCATCAATACCCGAAGTGGATTAATTCTGGAGATGATATGAATAGTTTGGCCCATCACGTAATGTCGCATCTTCTGAATGGCAAACATTAGAGCCAAGCATTCTTTTTCTACTGGATTGTACCGGTGTTCAGCTCCGACCATCATCCTACTTAGATAGTAGATAGCCTGTTCATGATCCTCATTGTTCTTCTATGCGAGGAGAGCCCCTAAAGAATGATCCATTACTCGAACATACAGCAAAAATGGTCTTCCTATGACGGAAGGCACCAGAACTGGAGGATTAGTAAGATAGCGTTTGATATCATTAAATGCTTGCTGACAGGCTTCGTCCCATATGAATGACACACCTTTCTTCATTAGACAAGAAAAAGGTTGACATCTTCCAGAGAGGTTGGATATGAATCTCCTGATGTAAGCTAGACGACCTTGAAATTCTATGAGTTCCCTCAGATTACGGGGCGATCATATTTCTAGGATAGCTTTCACTTTGTCAGGGTCAACTTGAATGCCTTTAGCAGTGATGATAAATCTGAGAAATTTGCCATTGGATACACCAAGAAAGGACTTTGTAGGGTTCATTTTGAGTTGATGTTGGCGCATTAACTCGAATACTGTCTTCAAGTCTTGGATGTGATTATCCTTGAGACGGCTTTTGACAGCAATATCGTCTACGTAACATTCTACCATTTTGCGTAGATGCTCATGGAATATGTTACTCATAGCTCGCTGATATGTAGCCCCGGCATTCTTTAATCCAAAAGGCATGACTGTATAACAATATACCCCCAATGGTGTACGAAAGGCAGTATGCTTCTCATCTTCAGGATTCATCTTAATTTGATTATATCCTAAAAATCTATCCATGAAAGACATGCGCTCAAAACCGCACGTATTATCGATCATGACGTCTGTGATGGGAAGAGGGAACTCATCCTTAGGGCAAGCCGCATTTAGATCTCGAAAGTTGATGCAAATACAGAATTTCCTATTTTTCTTCATAACCGGGACAATATTAGCGACCCAATCAGGATGTTGTTCTTCCCGGATGAATCCACAGGCTATTAGTTTCTTGATTTCAGCTTCAATGACATTCATCATATCCGGGCGGAACCGGTGTTGGTGTTGCTTTACTGGCTTTGAATTGGATAATATATTGAGTTTATGGGTAGCCACCTTTAGATCAAGACCTGGCATATCCTCATAATTCTAAGCAAATAAATCGATATATTCTTTTATCAGCTAGATCATTTCTTCTCTTTCTTCTTCAGAAAGATTATTGCTGATAAATATCGGCTTTGGTGAAAATTCATCCCCAACATTGACTTGGATAACCTTATCTTCAGTGGGTGGTTCTTTTTGTTCGAACTGGAGTTTCCATTGTGTATCCATTTGCTGTACCCAGGATTCATTCTCAAATTGCTCAGATTCTTCTTCCTCTGTTTTGAGGGAATCTGTCAACACCATATTTACTGATAATGCCCGTTCGAGTTCATCATCTGAATCGGAGGACGACAAATCATCTTGAGAAGAGGAAATGGTCTCCTCACTTGACTCAAAATTATTCGAAGTTGTAAGAGATGTGGTATACCCTAACCCAAAACGAGTTCGTTGACAGTAGGGATCACCATGCAACGACATTCGTCTGCCTTTTCCATAGTTGAGGCCTGGCTCTAACTTTAAGTCATAACCCATGCTTTGCATAATCTTCAAAGCCTGTGGACTATATCTGTGGACTTGCATTTTTCCAACATCAGACTCGTGAGAATCTTCTTGTATAATTGGTCTATTCCGCATGCGACCGAAGACTATCGAATGCTGATCGTTGCGAGTATGTGGAACAATAAAGATAGAATCTTCATGCGGCCCATATGTCATGACTACATTGGATGTTGACGCTACTTCCCACACATACGGATGATAGAAGTCTATAGCTTCTAAGAATTCTTGTGCTATAGGTTCTATATCGTTATGAGGAAAAGATTCCTGATTAGGAAATTGAGCTTCAGTATACTGGAAAAAAGAATCTTTATTGTCATCAGAAATCATGTTCCCGGTTATATTTACATCAGCCGACTGCTTGTTGCACCTAAGGTCAATGACCAAAGGAACAATATTGTGATCGTGGATCCATGGTCTGCCCAAAAAAATATTATAAGATACCTCCGAATCAATGACGTAGCATGTAGCCACTGATCTAAGGTCACTAATCTGAATCCTCAGACGAATCTTCCCTAACGGCCTGCTTTTCCTTAGATTGAAGCCCACGATTGTAGTGGTAGTGTAAGCTAGTTCACTTGTAGGAATCCTCAACTGTCTTAGTAGATTATGAGGGATAATGCTGATCGATGATCTCGGATTTATGTGAATCCGGTCTACCTCCATGGAGCCGATGTATCCGGTATAATAAAGCGGCCTGTCATGTCTGTTATGTTTCAACAACATGTCCTCTTGAGTGAAAGTGATGTTAGGGACCACTTCCATCATACTATGGCATTGAGGACATGCTACAGGCTCTTTATCAGGGGACTTGAGCTGAGTCAAGCATACATCTGCCTGCATTAATGCTTCACTCAAGGCTTGACGAGTGTCTTTGGATAGCCGGAGTAGCTCAAAAATGGACAATCTGGCTGGAGTATTAGCCAACTGTGCCAAGATATCAAAGTTATATGGTTTCTCTAAACCTTTGTTGTGAATATTCTTCAAAGGCTTATCAAAACGAACTTCTTTTTGTTTACCCTTGTCCACCGAAGTTGATTTGGAAGGACCTCTTCTGGCATAACAGGTTCAGGTTCTGGATATTTGGCAGCTGAAGTGTCTGCCGTTGCTTCCTCTTGGTTCCCTCCATAGTCTTTGAGGTAGACTTTCCCTGACCGGGTTTCAGTTGCCAAAGCCTCTTCTTCCGATGTCGGGGATATTGCAACTATATGTCATGGTTTACATCTTGAGTTCTTTTTAGACTTAGCTTTAGCAGCTTGAGTCTCTTCCTCAATTTCTGACACCAGATCAGGATGAACCCACATGATCTCCCCTAGCTTAGTAGTTAGGGGCACTAGGTCATAATTTTGACCCCCGGTTGGAGGGAGATTAATAATGTTCATCATTGCCCATGGAATAGGTACCACACCATCCGGGACTTTTTGAGGGGGCAGATTGCCAAACTGGAGTGAGATCATGTTGGCAGTGACCGTCTTCTCGCTATTACGTAGAGTGATGGCCTTGGCGTCGATCAACTCCTGGATTTTTCTTTTCAGTACATAATATGCCTTTGTGGGGTGATGTATGTATCTATAGAAAATACAGTACTTAGGGTTATTGGTACTGTCGACTTCATTTTGGCGCTTTACCTCGGGGAGAGTAAGCTTGCCACTTTTGACTAGACAATCGAATATGCTCGAAATATCGTCGTCATGAAAAGAATATTCTTCTTTAGGCCTGGAAGTCCCAGGATTCGCCTGCGTAGTTATTGGAGTATGTTGCTTGGACGTATTGATTGCCAGAGCTTTCTTTCCTTTGGAACTACGAGTATGATCGTTATTGGAGGATGACCGCTTCCCTCTATCAGAGGTAGAGATCATGATTCTGTTGTCACGAGCCTTCCGACAGTTATCTTCAGCGGCTACCGTCGATATGATAAATGAGGGCCAATCATGGAACTGATATGGTCCCATGAACACTAAAATCAGTGGGAGAAGGTTCTTCCTGTAAATGTCCACCAAAGCTGAATCCGAAACTCCAGGAGGCATCTGCAAAGTAGCTTGACGAAAACGTTCAATAAAAGTACGAACGTTTTCTTTCTCCTTCTGCTTTACTTCGATGAGTGATGACAAAGACATGTCCATCCCTCCCTCATAGAATCGAGTGAAGAATAGGGTCTTAAAATCTTCAAAAGAAGTAATGCAGTTGTCTGCTAGACTACGGTACCATTGGTAGGCCACTCCAGCTAGACAGCCCTTAAATACCCGTTTGAGAAGGGCGTCATTCTTCTGCAACAACACCGTCATCATGGTGAAGTAGTTCATATACTGGCTTGGTGATGTCTTTCCCTCAAACAAAACCATAGCCCGTGGTTTGTATTTTGGTGGAAAAAGGATCTCGTCCCAGACAGCTGGGTATGGCTGGTTGATTCCCAACTTCTTGAGCTGATCCTTATGCTTCAGGGCATCAAATTGGGCTTTTAATTCCCGAACTGCCTGTATCAGATCTTCAGTTGGGAAAGGGACAGCAGAGAGGTGAGAGATCGGTTGTATTATTACTCCAACTGGAGGCAATACATTCTCTTGGTTAAGTGGTCGGGGAGCAGTTGATTCTTGATTTTAAACAGGCTCCTGGCTTGCATTGGATGGTGGTATGTCTACCCCCACACGTAGTTGAGTCGGAGGAACCGGTGTTTGGGCTATTGCAGCTGCATGTTGAGTCGCCATCATCTGGCCCATACTCTCCATCATGGTATGTATCTCTTTAAGCGATGCTTCCAATACAGCAATACGTTGCTCCGTACTTCCTGATGGGGAAGCCTCTTCATGTTCATCTCCAACGGCATAAACTCCCATTTCTCTAGATGCCACTGAGGGATTAGTATAGATCTCCATAGAGATTGAGTCTATACTTTCAGCATCAAATTCAGAAAGCTGGCGACCCCAGTATCGAAATCAGAATAATATGAAGCCGATTATCGTGACCTCGAGCGAGTGTTCCAAAAAATACCTGCTTCAATATTCTCAAGGAGTCTGTCAAATCTCCTTTGGCTTGAAGTTCTAGAGGGATGACGTCTTGAACTTGACCTTCCTCTAGGAATATGCGAAGCCATGTTTACTGACGCGAATGTCGATTCTTCTTCCTGTAAGGACAAAGAGTAGTTCAACCGGTCGAAAACTGACCGTTTTGCCTTAGAACAACCGTAGTTAATTACAACTTTATGACTATTACAACAATGTTCCCTAGGGGGTGTAATAGACATATCAGAAGATCCCCTGTCTTTGCATTTCTGGATTAAGAATTTGCGCAAATCAGGGGGATTAACAGAAGAAGAAGAAGGCTTATTATGCCTTTTTACATCAGTAGGAACATGGAGATTGGGAACCATAACCCCCTCTCTGCCATAAGAATACAGCAGTTCACCCATGTGAGTAGCATACGGTCCATCATCCGTTTGAGGAGCATATTTTCTCGTAAAATGGGTCTTCTTTACGCGGACAGATTTATCCTGGCGTAATTTAGAGTTCTGCACAGGTTCGCATAAAATAGGGAAAGTCTTCAAACGGCCTTCAGCGTCACGCGTAATCTGAAGAGTGGGCAATTTCTTATCTTTTGGGCGTACAAGCCTGGAGGTTAAAAGATTCGCCACTCGTTTTCCCTTGATGTGTGCCTCGTCATAGACGGGAGATGCATTTTTACGTGCGGGGCGCGTTTGAAATTTCCGAATTGACACTGAGGCCTTGTCAGAAATTTCGTCTGCCACATCATAGACGGGAGACAAAGTTTTAAGCGCAGGGCGCGTGTTAGACCTCTGGATTGGCACTGAGGCATTGCCAGAAGTTGTCTGCCATGTCACAGACGGGAGACGAAGTTTTATGCGCACGGCGTATAGGCTGTGTTGTCACAACCTTGTTGATCAGAGAAGAAGAGCTTGCAGGAAGGTTAGAGGATGTCTTGGGCATCCATACTTTACGCAGCTTCCTGTTGTCCTGGACAGAGAGGGAATGAGAGCTACCCCCTGCACGAAGCATGTCTTCATAAGCAGATTGGTCGAATTGGATGACCAAAGTCTTCTTCGTCGATCCGACAGATACAATATCGTATTGAGCAATGGCTTTCTCGTCAAATGAGAAAGTAGTCCCCAGCAGAGTCTCCATCTTGTGTTTGATGATAAACAAAAAAATGAAACTAGGTTTATATGAAACCCGTTCTTTGTTTGCAAACAAGAAAACGTGTACAATTAATCCTATACGAGGATATTAAGTACAATAAAAAAATAATTCTGGGGAAAAATTGCTATAGGAGTCTGATCTGCGATCGATCACTTTGTCCCTTGGACCACACGATGATGAAGAAGTGCTGTAGAAGAAGAAGAAGCTTCAAAGGTTGCAAGTGGGATTGAACTCTCGTTGCCAAAGTTGTCAATCAATACTCTCTGTCTGTACTCTCTCTCTGATTCTTGATCCTCGATCGATGCCCCCTCTCTTTCTTTCTCTGCCCGCCCTTTGATTCTGTGACCAGGAGTCTCTATATATAGAGATCAGTCATAATTACTGTCCAGTTGGCGTAGAAGCCAAACTATGAAGAAGGTGGCATCTTTTATGCGGCGGTTATAATAACTGCTACCCACGTTTGAATGATCCTCTGAATCTGCGTATGACACGTATCCCATTATAAGGTAATGCGTATAACTGCTTCTCGAAGATCATGGCATGCAAGCCACGTAGATAACTGCCCCTCGCGTAAAGATAGTTGGCATAAAAGCCAAATAACTGTCTTGTTGGCGTAAACGCCGAATTGCTGTCTTGTTGGCATAAAAGCCAAATAGCTGTCTTATTGGCGTAAAAGTTGATGTTGCATGAACCAGCATAAAAATAGCCAATTATCCTTCCTGACTGAGGTCTTGAGCGTATTCTAGGCCAAATAGCCTTATCATGTACCTTTGCAAATATAGCCTGAGTTGGTGTATTTCGAGGAGATAGCATACGGTGTACTCCTATAGTTGAAAATAGCCTGGTTGGCGTAAAATGCAAGGATGGTGATGTAAGCGTATTAGCCCTAGTTTTAGCTCCCCCAATCATGACAAAATTATAAAGAATATAACCAAATCTCGTGCATTTAATGCAGAGATATGCCTCAATCTCGTGAATTAAATGATGGGATATGCCTCGAGCTCTGTACGAGAAATAGCTTTCGACGTGGCGTCTGGTTTCCTCTCATCTTGAGTATAAAAACTCATCTCTGCCTATATAGAATAGGCAGCATATTCCTTGAATGCATAAAAATGACTTGTATCAAGAATATGTCACAAAATGACAGTCTGGGTCTCTGTGCAAAATCATCATCATAACCGTCCTCTCGATCGTCGTGCAATACTTTTTGTCAGGAGTCAGGTTTAATATTCTGTCTGACAGATTCATACGAGAAATACGAAGAGTTCCTCGTACAACTTTATGCTGTATTAAAAACAAACATATTTCAAACTTTACGTAGGGGGGTATAACAACCTTTTTATGCCAAAACAGCCTTGATGCGCTGCTTTACGCGGGCAGCTCTGAAGCCATATTTTATGCCATACAGCCTTAAAGCTTTGTTTTATGCGTATAGCTCTGAAGTCATATTTTTATGCCACACAGCGCTGAAGCTTTGTTTTATGCGAACTTCATGTATGTTGGGGGTTTTACGCGTACAATTCCCTAGCGTATTTCATGCTTCTACAGACTTCATCAGACGAAAGGCAAGGAGTTCCCTAAAAAGTCGGTCTTCATTGGAGATAACTTTTCTTCCTTGGCCATTGATAGTTCATTCGAAGTTTAGCCAGAATCTTTTACATCTAGTTCTGGGATGGCCTGTTCGGCGGACATTTCTTGCCCTGTATCGAGAATCTTTCGAGAAGCCATTTTTGAAGATAATGTTCTGAACAGATGTTCTTCAAAGGAGAAATGACGGTTCAAAATTCTATGTGACTCCTCGTCAAAAACAACATGACAATTAGATTTTTAGGACAATTTAATGCTAAGTATTTTTTACGCATCTTTCTTTATGCGTAAAAGTTGGAACATGACTGGATGCATATTTATCAGAGTCTACGTAAAAAATTACTAAAACGTGTTGAAGCCGCGTATTACTAGACTTTCTCACAGCAACATGGCAAATCAATAGTGCGTAAAGAAGACAATTTTATTAATCATGATTACATATGATGGAAATATATTTTTTACAAAGGATTTTTTATTAATATTCAAGATCACGATTACATATGACGGGACTCTATTACGCTAGGTTCTCGTCTGATGAAAATCTTCATTTCCTCTTCTACAGTACTTCTTCAGCTCCTACACGCCGGGTGCCAAGAAAATAATTAATGGCGGGAGGATACAGAACTGGGCCTGTTTTATCCAAGCCCACCCCCCATACGTCATCGGTGGCCATGCTTAGAATTGTGACTGGGATTCAGACCCAACACAATACTGGAAGACACGGCCAAGCTACACCCCAGGATCCAGCTTCATAATAGGGAAAAATACAGCTAGCAAGTTGTGTGGTCTAATGCGACCCTTCCTCTCTCTTTGAAGAATTGCCATATAAAATCGCTGATTATCTCGAGCAAAGGAAGCTATGATATCCCTCCATTGTCCATCATTGCAGAGAATATTTGCTCGAAGATGTCTCTTTTTTCAGCTTCTTACATGCTGGAAGAGCATAATCTTCCTCTTTCTCAGTTTAGTCCAATGAATCTCAGCAGTCATCTTTGTGGTGAAGGAAGTATGGAAAACCAAGTTCATTTGCTTGCCCTTATATAGGCAGAAGAGAACATACAAGTTCCAACGACTTCTTAAATGTAGTCGAAAAAGTAGCCTCGAAGAACGGGTCAAAGTTGACCATTTTATGCTTCATTCAAAGTATTTCAAATTACGAGGAATTTGAAAACTTTGAAGGGGGTCTTGTAGAAGCATAAAATATGCTGGGGAATTATACGCATATTATACAGTCAAAATCCCCAACATACATGAAGTCTGCATAAAACAACTTCAAGGCTGTGTGGCATAAAAAAGAGCTTCAGAACTGTCCGCGTAAAATAGAACTTCAAGGCTGTTTGGTATAAAATAGGGCTGCAGAGCTATCTGCGTAAAGCAGAGCTTCAACTGTTTGGCGTAAAAGGTTGCTATACTTTCCTGCGTAAAGTTTAAAATACGTTTGTTTTTAATGCAGCGTAAAGTTGTACGAGGAACTCTTCGTATTCCTCGGATAAATTTGTCAGACAAATAAGTGAACCTGGTACCTAACAAAAGTACTGTACGATGATCGAGAGGACGACTGTGATGATAATTTTTGCATAGAGACCCAGGTTGTCGTTTAGTGACATATTCTTGATACAAGTCAGTTTTACGCATTCAAAGAATATGCTACCTATTCTACATTGACAGAAATGAGTTTTACGCTCAAGATAAGACAAAATCAGATGCCACGTCAAAAGCTGTTTCCTGTGCAAAGCTCGAAGCATATCTCTGCATTTAATGCACGAGATTGAGGCATATCTCTGTATTTAATGCACGAGATTTTGTTCTATGTTCAAAATTTGTCATGACTGGGAAAGCTAAAACTGTGACTAATATGCTCATATCACCATCCTTGCATTTTACGCCAGGCTAGTTTCAACTATAGGAGTACGCTGTATGCTATCTCCTCTAAATACGCCAACTCGGCTATATTTGCAAAGGTACGTTGATAAGGCTACTTAGCTCTGAATACACTCAAGACCTCAGTCGTGAAGGATCATTTGGCTTTTTCGCCAACAAGATGATCATTTGGCTTTTACGCCAACAAGACGATTACCTGGCTTTTACGCCGACAAGACGGTTATTCAACTTTTGTGCCAACAAGACGGTCACCTGGCTTTTACGCCAACAAGACAGTTATTTGGCTTTTTACGCCAACCATTTTTACGCGGAGACAGCTACCTACGTGGCTTGCATGCCATGATCTTCGAAAAGCAGTTATACGTGTTACCTTATAAAGGGACACGTGTCATACGCAGATTCAGAAGACTATGGGAACGTGGGTAGCAGTTATCATAACCGCAGCGTAAAGGAAGTCTTCTTCTTCATAATTTGGCCTTTTATGCCAATAAGACAGTTATTTGGCTTTTTACGCCAACTATTTTTACGCAGGGGCAGTTACCTACGTGGCTTGTATGCCACGATCTTTGAGAAGCAGTTATACGTGTTACCTTATAAAGGGACACGTGTCATACACAAATTCAGAAGATTATTGGAACGTGGGTAGCAGTTGTCATAACCGCAGCGTAAAAGATGCAACTTTCTTCACAGTTTGGCCTTTTACGCCAACAAAGCAGTTATTTGGCTTTTACGCCAACTAGACAGTTATTTGATTGATCTCTATAAATAGAGACCCCTGATCACAGGGTAAGGAGACTAGCACTATCAGAAATCAGAGAGAAGAGAGCACATACAGAGTATTTTGGCTGACAATTTTGGCAACAGGAATTCGATCCTACTTGCAACTTTTGAAGCTTACAGCGCTTCTTCATCATCGTGTGGTCCAAGGAACAAAGTTATCGACCGCAGATCAAACTTCTATAGCAATACTTCCCCAGAATCATTTTATTGTACTTAACATCCTCGTATAGGATTAATTGTACTCTTTTCTCGTTTGTAAGCAAAAGTTTCGTACAAACATTTGTTTATCACCAAACAGTCCTAAAACAGAAGCTGGAATCCTCGAATATCTCAAGTGAGGCTTCCGTATATGAGAGTTGTGTAAAGTATCCTAAGATAATTAGTGCAAGTATTGCACGTATAATGTATACAGTGATAATGCAATCTAACGATACCCGATTCCGCGTATGGAAGTCGGCACCCGAATATGATTCAGACGCAAAGTATCGTCACGGTCATAGGATCACAATAAAGTACATGAAATAAAATAGAGACTATAATTTGAAACAAAAATTAAGCACAATATACTGAGACTAAGGTAAGGTACACTTTCCTATATTTTGGATGATGGTATGACGAAGTCCAAGTGGCGAGCTCACTATGTAAATTGCTCCCGAAATGGTAAAATCCTGACGAACGTCTTCGAATGATAAAATAAACATAACCAACGTTACCAGAATATGAAAAATAGCTAAGATTGACTACCAATAAGTCCAATTTGAAGACAGGGGCAAAATTGGCAGTTTTGGATTAAAGCGGGGTTCACATGTGGTCCACTTCGCATCAAAAATGTGTCAGAGATAAAATTTTCCAAATTTGACAAATTTAGTTTCCACAACTCCAGAACGATGATACAAACTCAACGAAATATCCAGAATTGGATTTCAAAGAGCCGGTCACGAAATTGCCCGTTAAGTCGGACCGTGGGTCCCACAAAATGGTATTCTGGTCAACGTTCTTCGAATCGAGCCAAACTTGGGTCACAGGACCAGCGTAATGCTATGAGTCTGATGACGCAATTTTGTTTCAGAATGACAAGCACATAAAAAGTAATAGAGAAATTTTGGAAATGATCGATACGATGTTCTTTGCGCGATAGGAGTTAATTTTGCCGCGCACACATTATCATTTCAAGTTCTATCGAATCCCACACATCGGAGAATATCATACACACCTATTGGTGCAATTGATACACGACGAGGTTGTCCGGTTTGATGGGACCAACTTCATATCATAAAATTTAAATTTAAAAAACTATTATTTTTTGGGGTTTTGGAGCTAAAAGATCAATGAATTAATCTAGAATACTTATACGAACATGAAGGTGGTTATACCTGCTATGAGTAGGAGGAAATGGTTTGTTGAACGGAGCTTTGGTGAGGGAGAAACAAATCCATGAAGTTGGCGCCACAAAACTGTAGATATAATTTTAGTTTTAAATACGCAACTTGGAGGCTAGTTTTGATCTATAAAATGTTTGAATTTTTGGTTGAAACTAGAAGGAAGGGCAGAGCTATATACCAATATTGCGATGGAAGTTTAGGATCGTCGATCCAACAGTTAGATGGCCAAGAAAACATGTACAAAGTTGCTATGACAAAATACAAAACTGCCTTGAAAATCACGCGCGCCACGACGGGATCGATTTTGATTCATAGAAATTGCCCGTATCGAGCATCGGGGAGGACGTTGGCGCATTATGGGGATTGTTACTCTGATGTACGACTACCAGAGTTTGTGAGGGGTGTGCAACAAGCGAGAGATGCCATGCGTGGTGGTCGCGCGGGTTGCCTGGACTTGTGTGCGTGTTCCGCTTAGGATCTTGCTAACTCGGTGCATAGGGAAGGCCGCTGAAGGGGTCGCACGGGGGTTCCACTGAATGTCGGGGTTTGCCGATGGCCGACAGCAGCAATAGTAGCGGCAGCTGCAGGGCAGGGTAGCCGGTGGAGGAGAGGGAGAGGGGAGGTTCGGTGGAGGAGTACAGTAGCGCACCGTGCGGGTTGCTGCTGCAAGCAATGGTCACATTTGTCACCTGAGCTCGCACGCGGGTCAGGCGTGGTCCCGCTGTGATGTGGAGGCCCATCGATGACAGTCGCACGGGGTAGAGCTGCCATTGTGGTGCATCTACAAGTTGGTGGTGGTATGACCAAGGGGTCACTGTCAGAGAATGTACTCGCCTGTGGCCTTGGGCAAGGAACTGTCAACAATGCTCAAACTGGAGTCAAAAATTCCTAAATACGGAATAATAATGTTAAAGAGTGATTTGAAATGATAAACATGTAATTAATTAGCTAATGGTGATATTTCTAGGTCAATTTTAAGGTCTACCTAGGCCATACTAGTTAGTACTAGTCAATACTAGGTCAACTAGGTGAATACCTTGCTAAACTAGGTTCCCTAGGTCATACCTTGTTAATATCTAGGGTATACTAGTTAATATAGACTATACTAGATACTATTAATATATATAACATAACTAGATACTATTAATATATATAACACATATTATTAGTACCAAGTTAATACCTTAATTATATAGCTTACTTTAACTAGATACTCATAGTACCTTAATATTTACTTAGCTAAAACTCCATCTTAAACTCCAACTTAAACTTCCCTTTAACTTTATCCTAGTCTAACTTGGTATCCATGTGATACCCAACTCACATCAACTCTCATTTGTTGCATTCACTCACTAGATTGTACCTTGATACTATTACAGGATAGATACCTAAATACTCTACTGTTATGTGTATACCTAGGTGTATAGTTGGCAACTAAACACATAAATCTTGGACTGAGTTGAGGTCTGAAACCAATATTGCAAGGAAAAATCTAATACTAAAACATATGTTGGATTGACTTTCACCTTCACATTTAACTATGTTGCCTACAGACAACCAACCTTCCCGGGCTAAACAAATACCCCTTAGCAACTAACCACCACCTGACTGCTAGTACCATTGTAGTACAAGCGCAGGTCTGCACTAACAATGCCCAAGTGCTTGTAGTGCACTTATCTCAGGGCAGTCCCTACCTTGATGATACTTAGATATTAAATACCCAACACTAGTTTCACACCCAAAACTCCTCCCTTATGATACACTTATGCAACTTCCAATTACACATTCATATATCTGATACCACCATGTACCTTGCACTCAGAACTTGTTGTGTACCCATCCTTTTTTGGTATAAACAATACCGGAACACTCCACAGTGATGAACTAAATCTGATGAAACCCTTATCCTGCAACTCATCAACCTGCTTCTTCAACTCTACTCGCTGTTGTTGACCCTATATACGTGTTGTGATATTGGCTCTGCGCCTGACACCAAGTCTATCAAGAACTCAATATCCCTGTCTGGCAGCATTCCCGATAACTCCTCGGGAAAGACATCTAGGAACTCAGCTATCAAAGTATGTTGCATCTTCTTTTCTTCCACCGTGGCTCCACAGATGATACCCTCGCTCTTCTTCGCTGCTCCTCTGGCAATCTCAAACCCTGGCTCTCCTGATGGTCAAAATAATACTCTGCCTCTACGATAATCTATACTAGCATGGTGCCTACTCAACCAATCCATCCTGAGTACAATATCGTAGCTCATAAGTGGTATTACGAGTAAGCATACACTCAACTCTCGGCCTCCCTATGTAACTCTCTGATCCTTGTAAAAATTACTAACTAGGATAATGTCATCCCCAGTCATGATCTTGTAAGTCACAGCCAAGGGTTCAACCTCTAAATGATGCTTAAGAGAAAAAGATACAGATACGAAACTATGGGAAGCACCAAAATAAAATAAAGCAAATACTGAAATGGAATCGAGAAGGACTGAACCTAAAATAACCTCGGTCTTCTCGACCGTCATGGCGAATGCTCGCCCCTGGTGTGCACCTCTCTGTTATTGCTGCACTACCAAAATATGATGAAATAGCGATGTTTTTAGCGACATCATATTAAAACGTCACTAATATTAAAATTTTGAGCCACTCCAAAAATAAATGTCTCTATACGTCGCTGTTGGCGACATATAGCGACGTTTAGCGACTGTAATTCAGTTTTTTAAAAGAATAGTCGTTATAAGCTTCTTTAAGGTCACTAAACATCGCTGAGTTTTTTGATTTAGCGATGCTTAGCGACGTATTTAGCGACGTTAGTTTTTTTGATTTTTAGCGACGTTTTTAGCGACGTCTATAATGTCGTAAACTTTTGAATTAGCGACGTTTAGCGACGTCTAGTTATGACATCACTATTTTTATTAGCGACATCATAAGTTGACGTCTCTAAACGTCGCTAAAATTTTTAATATAGGTTTCGATTCCCCCTTCTGTCAAAATATTTCGCCAAATTTTAAAAAACTCCCCCCTCTCCGCCGAAGTGCCCCCTCCGGCGTCCTCCACAGCCCCCTACTCTAGCGTCCCCCCATCCCTACCCATCCCCACCGGCTCCTCCATAGCCCCATACTCCGGTAGACCACCCGAGTGCCCCCCTCTAGCACGGCTCCTCCCTTCCGCCGTGGCTCCTACCCTCCGACGACCTCGAGCTTCTCCTCCTCCTCCTCCTCTAGGTAAACCCTAACCCGATCTCTCTCTCTCACACACACACAGATGCACAGGATATGACACTGACACAGACACGACACACACACAAACACAGATATGATACAGACTGTCACAGAGGGTGTAAACCCTAACCCTAACCCTAATCCGATCTCTCTCTTTTTTTCTCTATCTCCCTCTCTCTCTCTCTCACAGATGCAGGCACGATATGACACAGATACAGACATGACACACACATACTGACACAGACACGACACAGATACTGTCGCAGAGGGTGTAAACCCTAACCCTAACCCTAACCCTAACCCTATCTATCTATCTCTCTCTCTCTTTGACATTTAATACTATACAATTAGTACATAACGTATACTATCATGGCTTACTAACTTACAATAACTGCTACTAACTTAAGATAACTGATACCAACTTAATATCAATACTAATGCTAGATGACACTAGACTAACTATTCTAACTTGATATTTAACTCAAATAACTAAAATTTAAACTTCACCCTAGCTGATAATTACTAACTAGCAATCACTAACAATGCATCTAACTGAAACATTCATCAGTCAGTGATACACACATAGTAGTACATAAACACAGTGGACTGAAAAATAATACCGCCACTACTGATATTTTCTATAATATATACATCAATACCTTCCTACTAAAGGCACTAACCGAAGCCCCATCAGTGTACTACTAATACCAAACTATATTGACATCAAGCCCTTAGTTGTAGTGTGATCAACTCGAGCTTAGTATACTAAGACCATCCTTAATTGCCATACCTGATATAACCCCCATCCAAATCTGATACTAACTGATATAAATCTTATTCACAACTGATAAATATATCCATTCCTCACCTACACACAACCATAGTTGATACACATAAGAAACACAGAGATTCTCCCAATCTTCTAATGCCTGTTGTGATACTCAAGTTTAAAATGCAACTTCAAATTGCTGCCGCTAATATCGTACCCTACTTTGTACGATGGTGTGCACAAACCCTGTGAAGTCTGCCGCAACACTCATGTGCACATCAAATGTGTACTGTCGGGTCTGTGCAGATGGTGTGGGCAATAATTATCCCCATCTTACGGCTTACTGTGTTGCTCCCCAAATCTGCTGTCAACATGACATATACTCCTATGGACAGGCACTCTCTTATAACCAGATGACTAATACTTAAAGTAGTGCACAAACCCTAACCCTAACCCTAACCCTAACCCTAACCCTAACCCTAACCTAAATCATCTCAGTTGACACTCACTGATACACTGCAATATGAGTATCCAGGATACAGAGTTGAATGAAGAAGTATCAATGCTAGGACTAGGTATATCAGTGCATGTACTATATTACGTAGTATTCTTATGTGTGTGTAGATGAGTAGGTGTATAACATAATTAGATATTCCTGAGTATATATGCTAGGACTAGGAGTATCAGTGTATGTATTGTATTTAAACGAAGAAGATAAATTTTCAGAAGAGGATTAAAATTATCAATATGAAATCCATTTAGACTTGTCACAAGTACTATAATTTAAACCATTTTCTTGAACGATGTCTATTCATCTTTGCTTATCTGGAGTGAGTGTCATTTGGATAATATACACTACCAAATATTCACATGAGTATATACTTGAATTATGTCTATTCATCTTTGCAGAAGTATCTAGAAATGGATTTGAATTACTATTTATGTCATCGTTCAAAGTAAAAGTATATTATATCATTCATCTCATTTATCCATATTATATAACTTACTAAATTACTTATTGTAGCAAACGTATTTCTATCCACCGTACCGGGACAAGTTGATCGAGCAGATATTTTCTGTCGTTGCCGCCAAGCTAATCCGTGATGCTCTGGATGACCATAAGGCTCGTGATCGCGAAGGAAAACCGATCCAAGGTTGGATCACGCCTGAGCAGTGGACTACGATGAGGGCTAGATTCGACGATCCGAGGTACTAGAAAAGGTCTGAGAAGGCCAATGCGGCTGGGCAGAAGGCAGCAAAGTCGTATGGTGGCTCGATTCTGATGACGGAACATTTTTGTCGTTTGGTATATTTTTTATTTCAGACATATTATTTTAATGCAAGTACGATAAAATGGTAGTAGGATAAAATATTTAATTTTAGTACTAAATAATATATTTTTGACAAGTACAGAGGGGTAAGGATGCAAACATGGTGACCGTCTTCCTGGCCACCCATCGAAAGGGCAGAAATCTCATTGATGAGAGGGCCTCGCAGACCTATGTAAGTATTACTTTACTTTGTATTAATTTTAATATAACTTAGGCAGTTATCGAGTATCCAAACTTTTCTAGGCCGAGTATCATAGGTTGCGTGACCGAGCGACTGCTAGTGCACCTACAACGGGAGAGGCTGGTACTTCTTCGCAGCCCTCTCCAGCTCCGTCGGCGGACGAGCTATGGGTGACCACCGCAGGTGGTCTCTAGAGGGGTACGTACTACGATACGAGATCATATGGCACCCTTGTTGCGATACAGTCATCTAGGTCCTCCACGGCAAGTGCACATTCCCCACAACCCTCGCTGTCGTCGGACCAAGTCCAGGAGACTCTTGATCGTCAGATTGCGTCTCTCCTTGACGAGTTATTACGAAGGATGGAGGAACAACCCCTATCCCAGCCGCAAGCGAACGATGCGATGCTCATTGCATGATTTGATATGTTCGTGCGCATCATCATGGAGCTCAGGATATGACAGCTGATCTTAGAGCGTCGATAGAGCACATCATGATGGAGCTGCAGGCATCACAACTGTCCATAGGAAAGAGACTGACTATGATATAGGATTCAATGGTTCATAGCAGTACGAGGCTGTTATCTATCATGGATTCATACAACCATCGACTAGTAGAGTTAGAGCAGATACGTCCTCCTGGTGCACCTTCATCGACACAGACTCCATTGACGTTACTATCTTCTCCATCGATATCAGTATCGATTTCACGGGAGTAGTATAATCTGTTCTTATCCCTGATGCACGCCGGTAGTGATCCTCCTGCAGATTTGCAGTAGTCCTAGTTATGATAGTTTATTGATTGTTCGTGTTTTGACCTATGATATTTGCTTATTTATGAATATTCTTTATTTCTGAGGCTTTCAGACTTTATTTCTTGTACTCAGCTGTGTGAATATTTATTGTATTCTTTACGATGAAATTTTCTCTTGACTCGATTTATAATTTTAATATTTTATTTTCTTCAAATTTTATTATATTATTCATATTAAATGTATGTTAATTTATCGGTGTTGAGTGTTCAACCGAAGGGGGTCGACGAATCCAGCAAATTCAATGGAGGGTTGCTCTGGGTCTATTTGTATAAATTATGAATTCATAAACTGTAGGAAGATTGGTTTGGAAATAATTCAATATACATTTTTATTTTACTGAATCTTTAGCGACTTTTTTAGCATTTTGTGACGTTTAGCGACGTTTATATACGTTGCTAAATATGTTGCTGAGTACGTCGCTGAAAATCGCTAAATACGTCGCTAAAAATGTCACTAAGTACGTTGCTGAATATCGCCAAACTGCTGACATGGCAATATTGCCAAGTCAATTTAACATTGCTAAACTACTAACATAGCAATATTGCCAGGTCAATATAACGTCGCTAAATATGTCGCACAACGTTGCTAAAAAGAAAAATTAGCGACATATAGAGACAAACAATACGTCGCTAATTTAGTAACGTTACGTCGATAAACGTCGTTAATTTAGCAACGTTACGTCGATAAACGTCGCTAATATAGCGACGGATATACGTCGCTAGGAAACGTCGGTATAGCGACGTTTTACGATATATTTTTGGTCAGCGACTAGCTTAAAGGCGACTTCATCTAAACGTTGCTACAGACGTCGCTAAAATTATGTAGCGACATTTTTTTGTCATTTAGTGACATTTTTAGATGTCGCTAATTTGACTTATTTTGGTGGTGGTGGTGCTGGGAGAATCTCTGTTACTGATACGGAAGTGGAGGTCCCCTTTGCTGGCCTCCCGATGTTGTAGGTGCTCGGGCAGGTCCCCTTTGAGTGGTTGCTCCACCCTGAGCTGGAAGAGTCTGAATTGATGGGCAATCCCTCAATTGGTGCGCAGATGATCCACAAGACAAACAGGTACCCAGCCTCTTCTTGCAGATGTCCTTCGTGTGTGCATTCTTTCTACAGTATGCACACTGGACAGCTGGCTGGGTGACTAAAAAATATTGTACTAGTAACTTTGATAATGAAAGTTGGAGATAGGAATAGTTGACAGAGATTTTAATAATGAAAGTTGACAAATATTGTAATCAAACATTGTTACAAATTATAGTTCTAAACAAGAATATTGTAATCAAATCAAGTATCCACATAATTTTTTTGACTCCATCAGCACCGTTACCTACCCAGACTCAGCAAGATCAGCTTTCATCTCCAGCGTCCTTGTAACTAGTGCCCTCTCCAGCATACTGGTGACTAGGGGCCACTCTGGCATAGTATTAGGGAATGTCTCCAGTGTACTACTGACTAGGGCCCGCTCCGGCATAATATTGGAGAATGCCCCCAACGTGCTAACTAGGACCTGCTCTGGCATAGTATCGAGAATGCTCATAGGTACTGCCGACTACACCCTCTGCACTATCCTTCCTACGACGACATGAGCGTTTCTGTCGTACAATGCCGGTCGGATAATCTGGTGGAAGACGAGATTGTATTGGAGGTATTTCAGGTTTTCGTCCAATATTGAGACGATCAACACGAGTCACAAGTTCCTCCAAAAGCACTCGACTTTGTAGGAAGAGATTTCTCTCTGGTTGTTGCAAATATTGTTGGTATACACCACTCTGAAATATAAAACTTGTAAACTTGTAATTTAAAAATATGCATTATATTTTATGTAAAAATTATTTAACTTACAATTTAAAAAATTACATCTCTAGTAAATATTTGACTAGATAAGTGGTCTTCTTGTTGCTTAATAATAAGGTCAGTAGTCGGTCTACCAGGAATACGACCGTTATTTTGGTTAGCCATCTACAAAAAATTAAATTATTTATAATTATTGTCGACTAATATATACGCCTACAAATATAACAAGTTTGTCAACTATTAAAAAGTCAGACAGACAATATTTTGATTTACGTCAGATTTTTTGGTTCTTTTTCTCCCGGTTGATCTTGCTGGTTGCAGGAAAGAGAATGTTAAATGTTGTACGTAGAGACAAAAAGGAATAGAGTATTTTGTGGGGAGAGAAAGGATGTATTGTCACACCCCGGTCCCGAGGACCGCCCGGACCACCTCCTCTCCCGCCAGGACCGGACGTGAACCACCGTGCCTTGGCGCACCGGACGTAAATCACCGTGCCTCGGTGCCTTCCCGACGGGGCAAGGAATGGGTTGTTTGATACCGGGATGTGATGCCGTACGAGACTTGGGTTACGCCCGCACAAGGCAACATCGTTAGAGTTTGTTTGGCTATCATCGTATCAATCGAGTAAGCAGCAGAGGAATATTCTTGCAATGCAATGCATTTAGCCAACTAGTATTTGGGGCAATTCGAGGGACTGTGTTCTCTTTTAGCAAAGGCATCATTCCATACACTATGCCCCTTTATAAGATAGCAACTTGAGGCAATCGAAACCAGAATTTTGGATCTTGGGGATTGACGCACGCCTATCGCTCCCTCGGACGATCCAGTACCTGCAAGCAGGTAAACTGTTGGTGGGTCAGCACTTTTATAAGTACTGGTGAGATAAAATAACTTAACAGAAGCAAGAATTCACTAAAACCAACACTAAGTAATCATATTATAAAATATTATATTACTAGTGATCTTTCTAGTTTTACCTATGTTCGTTACATGCAGCAGAAGAACGGAGTCATATTATATTATTTTGGAAATATCTTTTAAAAAAGAATTTTATATTGAATAAGCAATCAAGACAAGCCGTTTGTTCTGTTTCAGGGTGTGCGCAATGTGTCTTATGAGACTCTTGGGACAAATGCACATTTAGACACACAAATGTATATCTTAGGGGTAGTCCATCTATCCAAGCCAACATAATAAACTAGCTATATGCAGTGCGGTCCCCGAGTATCTCGGGATCGGTAGCGGTTGGTCCAGTATACCAATGACTCATTATCTTATGCTAATGGCAGATGTGACTCATGGTTGCTTTTCACTATCTCTTTAGCAGCCGTGATACATGCAGTTCAGCTCTCCACCAATAGATACAGAAGAGACAAACCATTAGACTATATTCCTTGTTGCGGGGCAAGCCGACTTATCTTTGAACATATTCAGGCATACGATATGGTTCTCTCGGAGCATAGGCGATAGTGAACATGTTCATGCAAACACATACTCTTAGACAAGCGATTTAGAGTCTCTTAGTTAAGAAGACAAGTTCGTTTCAAAGACAAGCTAGGTGGGTTCGTTTATTAACATGAAAGGCAGGTTCTATCATTCTCTTATGAAAATATTGTAAGCAAAAACTCAGATTATTATTAAGGCGTACAAGAATCAGAGAATAAAGTTCTGCCACTCATCTGATACATAATGCCGACGCGGAGCGGGGCATTACATACTTACCCACCAACAAAAAGTTTCATCCTCGAAACTTCAAGGATAAACTTCTCGATATTTCGAGCAGCGATAGCCCTCATCCCTCGCAGTACTCAATCGAAAAAATCAAGCAAATCAAGTCCTGAAAACATTTGCACTTTGAGAATATCTATGGACTTATTGTATGGAATGCTCTATTGCAATACCATATCCATAATATCTCCGAGTCATAGCAATGGATTGGGACAAGAAATTGATTCTGCTCTGATACCATTATGTTACGCCCTGACCCCGAGGGCCGCCCGGACCACCGCCTATCCCGTCGGGGCCGGACGCGAACCACCGCGCCTCAGCGCATCGGACACGAATCACCGCACCTCGGTGCCTTACCGATGGGGCAAGAAATGGCCCGTTTGATACCGGGACGTGATGCCGTACGAGCCTGGGGTTGCGCCCGCACAAGGCAACATCGTTAGAGTTTGTTTGGCTATCATCGCATCAATCGAGTAAGCAATGGAGGAACATTGTTGCAATATAATGCATTTAGCTAACTAAGTATTCGGGGCAAATCGAGGGACTGGGTTCTCTTTTAGCAAAGGAACTGTTCCATACATTATGCCCCTTTATACGATAGCAACTTGAGGCAATCGAAACCAGAATTTTAGGTCTTGGGGATTGAGGCACGCTTATCGCTCCCTTGGACGATCCAGTACCTACAAGCAAGTAAACTGTTGGTGGTTCAGTACTTTTATAAGTACTGGTAAGATAAAACAACTGAACAGAAGCAAGCATTCACTACAACCAACACTAAGTAATCATGTTATAAAATATTACATTACTAGCGATCTTTCTAGTTTTACCTATGTTCGTTACATGCAGCAGAAGAACGGAGTCATATTATATTATTTTGGAAACATCTTTTAAAACAGAGGTTTATATTGAATAAGCAAGCAAGATAAGCCGTTCGTTCTGTTTCAGGGTGTGCACAGTGTGTCTTGTGAGACTCTAAATACACAACTAGACAGACAAATGTATATCTTAAGGGCAGTCCATCTATCCAAGCCAACACAATAAACTAGCTATATGCAGTGCGGTCCCCGAGTATCTCAGGATCGGTAACGGTTGGTCCAGCATACCAATGACTCATTATCTGATACTAATGGCAGCTGTAACTCATGGTTGCTTTCCACTATCTCTGAAGTAGCCGTGACACATGCAGTTCAGCTCTCCACCAATAGCCATTGTCCGACCGATGCGAATGCATGAAAATACTATCAAATAAACTTTAGGATGCAGACCAGACGAACCATCGGACTATATTCCTTATTGCGGGGTAAGCCGCCTTATCTTTGAACACATTCAGGCACACGATATGGTTCTCTCGGAGCATAGGCGATAGTGAACATGTTCATGCAAACACATACTCTTAGATAAGCGATTTAGGGTCTCTTTGTTAAGAAGACAAGTTCGTTTCAAATACAAGCTAGGTGAGTTCGTTTATTAACATGCAAGGAAGGTTCTATCATTCTCTTATAAAAACATTGCAAACAAAAACTTAGATTATTATTAAGGCGTATAAGAATCAGAGAACGAAGTTCTTCCCACTCATCTGATACATAATGTCGACGTGGAGCAGGGCATTACATGTATGTGCAGCGGAAGAGGGAAGGATAGCTGTTTATAGGAAGGGAGTTGGGGGCTTTGAGGGGGAGGGGTCTTCGAGGGCGAGTAGGGGGTCTTTGAGGGAGAGTGGGGGGTCTCCGAGGTAAAGAGAGATGGAGAGAGTGAGGGGTCTCCGAGGGAAAGAGAGAGGAGAGAGTGGGGGTCTTCGGAGCAGCGGATGTGGGACCCATGCCTCGCCAACTGAGTTGGCGAGTGGGCCAACTTTCCACCCTCACCGCCAACAGAGTTGGCGGGGTCTTCATCGTTTTGCGAGATGGCCATTTCCTCGTGCACTCACCAACTCAGTTAGCGAGTTGTACTCCCCATTGCAATTTTCCAAAAATTCTCCCTTTAGCCGCAATTGGGAGAAACTTTGCCCCTTTAAACAAAAAATTCTGAAATATTATTTATATATATTTTTTATAATAACTAGTGATATTCACGTGTGATGCACGTTTTTTACAGATATAATTAAATAATTAGATATAAATTAAAATTATATTAAAATAGTTTAAATATAATTTTAATAAAAAATTGTTATATATTTGTCTTTAGAATTTTAGGTATATATTTAGATAATATCATTTAGTTGGTTTAAGTATATTAAAATAGTTTAAATTATATAGAAAATTAAATTAGATAGATTTTAGAAATTTGTAGGTGAGGATAAAGGATTTTTTTTATAATAACTAGTGATATTTACGTGCGATGCACATATTTTTACAGGTATAATTAAATAATTAGATATAAATTAAACTTATATTAAAATTGTTTAAATATTATTTTAATAAAATTTTTTATATATTTGTTTTTAGAATTTTAGATATATATTTAGATAATATCATTTAGTTGGTTTAAACATATTAAAATAGTTTAAATGATATAGAAAATTAAATTAGATAGAATTTTAGAAATTTGTACGTGAGGATAAAGGATATACACACGTGATATTTAAAAAAATAAAAAAAATTAGGTTAAAAATTTTCAAACGGTTTGGACGGCTCAATTTTGAGCCTTTTCCAAGCTGCATTATATAGTAGAGTTGTTTCCAAGCCGCATTATATAGTAGAAGATATAGTAGAAGATGTATATATTTTGAGAGAAATGTTTAAACTAGATAATTATATGCTTCTAAATTGAATTATGTGACAAACAATTCATTGTTGGAATTGATTTTGAGAATCTATATTTAGATTGGTCATATAGACAGATATTCGGTCATACAATTATGTTAATTATGAATATATATATATATATATATATATATATATATATATATATATATATATATATATATATATATATATATATATATATATCCATTCATTAAGAACCCGTATTAATTTGAGGACTAGTTGACCAGTTATTATCTATTAGATAAATACAATCTCCTCATTTTGAACCTCACAAGTGAATCTTGATATTGTTTGAAACAAAACAGACTAGATTCTGTAAATAGTCTTTTAAATCCACGTAACAAATTCTGAATATAGTATAGAAAGTTAGAAACATACCCTTATAATTACAATATAGTTAGAAATTTGGAAACATATATTTATTATTCTTGTGGTTGCCCTCAAGATGAGCATAAATATATATACATATCTATCTCCTTCTCTACCTCTTAAAATTTCTAAACCACTCCAAATTCCCTTATAATCATCAATAACTAATGGAAGGGGGACGTGAAAGAAATATGGAAGTAGAGGAGAGAGAGAAACCCAAAGATACAGGTAAATGATATTGAGTTTTAGAATTTTAGGTTAGTTTTCTCAATACTATATATGAGTTTCATATCAATAAACAAAAGTTTGTAACATAATAATTGAAATTTCTATGCCTTGATGTATTTTTTCTTCTTCTGGATTTAGATTCCAGATGCCAATATCTCGTAATATTACGTATGTTATGTTGTGTCTTTGCAACATAGGTCATTTTAATTTCTGTTATCATGCATGTAGATGAGGTCAACGACTCCCCAGTCGAGCAAGTGCGTCTCACTATCCCTATCACGGATGATCCAAGCCTACCGACACTTACATTTTGTACGTGGTTCCTCAGCCTCCTCTCGTGCGGAGTCCTGGCCTTCCTGAACTAGTTCTTCAGCTACCGAACAAACGCTCTATTCGTAACTGTGGTCTCAGCACAGATTGTAGTCCTGTCGGCGGGAAAACTAATGGCAGCGTGGCTCCTGACCACCAAGTTCGGAATTCCGGGGACCGGACTGTCCTTCTCGCTAAACCCTGGCCCCTTCAACCTGAAGGAACATGCGCTGTCCAAGGCGCATATGAGGTGAACATCGTCACCATGGTCAAGGCTTTCTATAAAAGTCCAATCAATCCGATGGCAGCTTTTCTTCTAACTCATACTACTCAGGTGAGCAGAATGATTCATAGGTTTTTAACTTTTCAAACATATTACTTTCAATTTACCACTAATAAATTAGGGAAAATATATATATTTCCAGAGATCTGAATTCAAAGAATAATGATAAATTATATTAAATTATGTTGCTATATAAGTAAAGACTAAAAATTCTATGACTTACTGTATCATATGATCCCGAATAAACTATATGAGACACAATTTATGATACACAATATGAAACCCAAATAGATTGGTGTACAATACATATTACTAAGTTCATAAGCTAACTTATAATGTTCCACAAGAAAATTATCCTACAATAAATTTTATCCTAATTTGGATTCATGTTTTTTTTCTTTTTTTTCCTTCGAAGAAGGTAAATTTTATTCATGTCCCTTCGAGAGGCTACAAACTCAGTCCGAAAGCTTACAATCAATCCAGCCCTAAGGTCTATATATATAATTTCTAGTCCGAAGGTCCCATCCAGCCTGAAGGATCATGTACAACTTAAATTATGGATTCGAGAAAGAAATTTGGATTCATATTGTACAACTTAAATTATGAATTCTAGGATTTATTCATTCAAAATTATATCCGAAGAATGTACACTACATCCTGTCACAAGAGTATTTCTTCATTAAGGAATTACCCAAGGAATTATTAAACTTAAAGTCTTCATCACGTGAATTGCAAATTCAGAGCAAAAAAAAAATAAAAGAATTGGCTTCACCATATCCAAAGAATATCACAATCCAAACAAATTTTAGTTTGAACTAATTAAATGTGATTATGCGCGCCATCAGGTTTTCAAATAAACATTCGACATTATATATATCGAACTAATGACCACATGCTCTGGTTCTGAAAGTTACTGAGCTTGATCTTCTACTTTTGTTGCGACAAACAAAAATAACTTTCAGATGATGGGTTATGGCTGGGCTGGCATATTCAGAAAGTACCTAGTGGACTCCCCATACATGTGGTGGCCTTCCAATCTTGTGCAGGTCTCCTTATTCAGGTATGTGCATTGGCATATATTATTAATAAAAAATGCTAACTTGTCCGTAGTTTTGTGACCGCGAAGCCACGTAGCAGCAGCCTATTGCCTCTTCCCTCTCCTATTTGCTCTGGTTCGTCATTTAAAATCAATCCTATGAGACGGTGCCATGTGGATGGACTACAGACATGACCACGGTCACAAACCGCACGCAGGCGAACCAAATAGTATTAATTTATATTATTAAAAATTTCAAATAGGGTAGCATTGCACGAGGAATTGTATTAATTATGTTTGAACGAGAATTCAAAATATATACTGCAGGGCGTTGCATGAGGAAGAGAAGAGGCCAAAGGGAGGGACAACAAGACTCCAATTCTTCCTCATAGTTCTGATCACGAGCTTTTGCTACTACATCATCCCCAGCTACCTCTTCCAAACCATAGCCTCCGTGTCCATCTTCTGTTACATATGGAAGAACTCAGTCACGATGCAGCAGATCGGGTCCGGAAATGTCGGCCTCATCATCGGGGCCTTCGGCATCGACTGGGAGACCGTGGTCGCCTTTAACGTCTCCCCCCTTGCCACCCCCGGGTTCGCCATCCTGAACATCCTGGTCGGATACGTCGTGATGGTCTACGGCATCCTGCCCTTCGCCTACTGGACCAACGTGTACGGGGCAAAGAGGTTCCCGCTCATATCTTTGAGCACGTACTCGGCCGACGGGAGCCGGTACGACATGGAGGCGGTGCTGGACCCCAAGACCTTCTCCTTTAGCCAGGAAGGCTAAGACCGGGTCAGACAGATCAACCTCAACATCTTGTTCGCTTACACCTACGGCCTGAGCTTCGCCACACTGGCCGCGGCCTTTACCTATGTCGCTCTATTCCACGGAAGGTACATACGTACATAGTTTAGATAAATAAATAATGTACGCACGCCCATAGTATAACATTACATCATGACTTGGTAAATCTGACAAGACTTTGGACTTCACAATCTCCCCTTTGCTTACCCAACTCTCTGGGCAGGCCATGCATAACATTGATGCATTGATTATTTTTTATGCGTGCATACAAGACGATATGGAGGCAGACTAGAGCAGCATATAAGGATAACATCAGCGACGTGCACACGAGGATAATGAAGAAAAATTACCAATCGGTTCCCCAGTGGTGGTTTATTAGCATCCTAGTTTTGATGCCTGCTCTTTCCATTTTCACATGCGAAGGCTTCGACAAACAGTTGCAGCTTCCCTAGACGTGGGTGCTATACTCAGCCCTTCTGGCGCTCTTCTTCACTCTCCTAATTGGTATCATCACGGCCACAACGAATATGGTACCGATCTTCTTCTTCTTCTTCTTCTTCTTCTTCTTCTTCTTTTTTGAATTTTTGTATGGATTAACTACCTCTAGCCTACCTGAATCTACAGTAGCCCCAGCTTTAGTTTCTGGGTCTACTTCTCGTACATATCTCAATTTTCCTAGCTAGCTAAGCTACTGTACTGACTCATCTCATGAATGTACTTTAGACAATGGGGCTGAATGTGATCACGGAGTTGATCATCGGTTACTGTCTCCCGGGTAAGCCTCTCGCCAATGTGGCCTTCAAGACCTACGGCTACATTAGCATGACTCAGGCTATCACTTTCCTTCAGGATTTCAAGCTCGGTCACTACATGAAGATACCACCCAAGTCTATGTTCTTCGTCCAGGTAAAACACTATTGTCTTCATATAGATGTGTGTATACCATAGCTAGGATCCTAGCTGCTTCTAAGTCATAATCACCCCTCCATGTATATGCGCGGACAAGCACATCTTTACCCCAGGAGAATGTTACAGTAACTTACCTTGTCCACCTGTTAAAAATTTTATTGAAAAAAATTAAAATTAAAAGTTTATATATATATATATATATATATATATATAATATTTAAACCATATTTAAACTATCTAAACGTATATCTAAAACTCTACAAACATATCTATAACAAATTTTGATTAAAATATATTTAAATAAAAATTAAATTATTTTAAATTTTTATTTAATTTTCCATTAATATCAGGATTAAAAAAAATGGTACGTGTTAATGACTATGTATGCCAATATGTACGCTATTGCATCTTGTGGGAACGATCGTCTCGTCTTCCGTAACCCTAGGCACGGGGTGGTGGCTCCTGGAGACGGTGGAGAATATTTGCGTCCCCGAGAAGCTACCGAAGGGCAGCCCGTGGACGTGCCTCGGCGACAACATCTTCTATAGCGCGTCGATCATTTAGGGCATGGTCGGCCCATCCCGGATGTTCGGGAAGCTCGGGCTCTACGAGAAGCTTAACTACTTCTTTCTTATCGGCTTCCTGGCCCCCGTGCCGGTGTGGCTCCTCTCCCTGCTCTTCCCGAAGAAGAAGTGGATCCGGCTAATCAATATGCCCATCATCCTAAGCGGCGCCTTGGCCCTGATGCCGTCGAGGACGGGGAACTGGAACATGTGGTTCGCGGTGGGGATCTTCCTCAACATCGTGGTGTACAAGAGGAATAAGGGGTGGTGGGCCAAGTACAACTATATACTCTCCGCGGGGCTCGACGCCGGGGTGGCGTTCATGGCGGTGCTGACGTACTTCGCGCTGCAGATGCAGGACGTCGAAGGGATCGACTGGTGGGGCATTAACACGCACTGCCCACTGGCGAGCTGCCCTACTGCCCCCGGTGTCCACAAGGAAGGTTGCCCTAGCAAATTAAGTTTCAATAGGGGACTGTTGTGGGGTCTTGTTCTATGTTTACAATGCTAATAATTATGTACATAATTTCACTATGCAATTTACTTTTGTATTGATTTTATTCCCATGAAGTTGTTAGCAGAACAGATGTATGCATACAGTTGTTATTCTCTTGCTACTTCACTGCTCTTGCTAATTGACCATTCTCTCTGTAGCTGCCTTATTTTCCATTTTGAATTTCTTTAAATATTTTGGACATACAATTTTTTTTAAAATTTACTGTAGCATTTATATTTATTGTTGTTTGCATGTCATAGAGAGGTAACTTCACTGTATTCATATGGTGGTGGTGATGCTATCCACTTTCATGTTGGCTAGCTAGTCAAACAGTAGAAGTGGAAAAATTATACTCTCAGATGACAAATATAAGTGAATTAGCAAAAACCGATTTGGGAAAATCAATAATCCTAACAGATTTTTAGAAATTTTCAAATTCAAAAATTAAACCCACTTTCCAAAAACAGACATTCTACTTCATGTTTATCAAACAGGCTCTTAATGGCCACACTTTTAAGTTTTTTTTTTTAAAGGGCTAAACGTGACATGAAGTTGGTAGCAGGCTTCTTAACTCATCCAAGTAAGGCATTTTTGGGGCTACTAATCTAAACCTCAACTCCTTAAGTTTGTAAGACTCAGGGATCCATTAGGACCAGATAATCCGATTATGGTCTATATCAAAATCTGATTACAATAAGATGTGGATTACTATCTGTCAGATTTGAACCACATAAAGAAGTCTGCCCAAAAACCATTCTAGGCCTCTTAAAGTACACCCTAATTATGGAAAAACCATTAATGGGCAGCCATCACCTCCTTCATTTTACACTCCGGCCTACACCCTCCACCATCACTTCAAACTTTGACTAAACATATTCTAAACCTCAACACTCAACCTTCACATCACCTTTGCACTTAATGCACACCTCACCCTCTCCCTCTTTGGTCGACCATATCTTACTACCCTCCTTTTTTTCCTTTAGATTTCCTGCATTCCCTCCTTCCTCTCCTTCACTTCACTTCACAAACCCTCCAACAAAAACCTCCATAACAACTCCTATTTCTAGCTCAAATGAGTTTGTCCAAGCTGAACTAATTTTAGAACCACCCCATCTCCGGCCTTCCACCACCCATCACAGCTCCTCCACCACCTACACGACCACCCTACCTTCTCCCCTAATTCTCCTATACCTTTTAATTTCACAACTCAAGCCCAAACTCTCCCCACATCAGCCCTAAACAGCTTGAACAGAAACTGGTTCCAGTTGAACTCCATTTCAGCAACCCTTCTAAATCTGACCCCTTGTTGGCCTCTACAGTACCAAAACCACTCCAAAACCTCCCTACCTTCCTCCTTTACCTCTTGCCTACCTCTTCTAAGAACCAAAGCATCTATGACCAACTGGAACAACCCTAACAGCAGCTACAACCAAGAAGGTTCCAAGTTGAACCCAAAATTGTGCAAGTTGTGCACATAGCAGTTCCACTCAAATTTCACTTTAGTTTGTTGCTTATTCTCTTCCTCCTCAACCTATTCCTCTTGTTCTTCATCTTCGCCTTTAGGTTCTTCACCATTTTTTTATCATTTTTATCATAATCACCATGAATATCTACTACTTCTTCAGGACAACTTTGAATGTATATATGCACATCTTTAGTTATTATCACTTCACCATGACTAAAACCCTTGTAAACACTTGTCAAACATGATTTTAAATCCATCTGCCATAAAATTCCATAATACATAAATGCATGTGTTTAGGGTGTTATATATATATATATATATATATATATATATATATATATATATATATATATATGAATGGGACTTGGAGAAATATTTTGCAACTTGTTGTGCACCTAGCCTAGGTTTTGTTCTAGATAGGTTATGGTATATAAACATTATTTTAAAGGATATTATATGCCATGCTATTTAGTATTCATAGTGTTAGAATGTATATAGTGAGCATGCAAGTATGAAATGAGGATGATTACACTCGAATAACTACTTTTGTTAATTTGACACTTGTTATATATAAATATTGTGAGCACCCTGATCTTTATATAGGATTATTTTGGTAATTAGCAATTAATTTATTTATTTATTTAATTTAAATATTTATTTGATATTTTACTATAGACACTTTTTGCCCTGGTCTTGAGATTTTAGTACAACACTAACCCTTACCTTCCGACCAACTTTGCATACTAGACTTAGACGAGCTAAATTAGGTTCGTGGATTGAATATCACTCATAAATTCGTATCTCTATACTTCATTTTTGTCGTAAAACTTTTGCGACATAAATCTAGATATTGACAATTTAGCCCTTTGTAGTTGCGTACGATTTTAATGCGCAACATCAACCATTTTTCATCTAACCAACTTCATATCCATGAGCCTAACTAGACCTAACATGTTTATATTAAGGGTGCGCATTCATTTAAATCCCAACATGCTTCATAAATATCACATGGTTTAAATTCTAGTTTAAATATCCACTTTTCCATTTTAGGAAACTGCATCTTGCATATCTTTTGTGCACTTTATTTAAATTAAAATAATTAATTATATAATAGGCCAAGGATCATTAAAATCCTAACAAACCCTCATGGACCCTTAAACACAGGTCCCTTTTATGCCCAACACAACTCCAAGCAACCAACACCCAAAAGCCCAACCAACAAGTATATATAAACATGCAACCCTCTCCTCCACCTAGCCCTAGCCGCCTCTCCTCTGTTATGAATAACAACAAAAGCACCCCCTCCCTTTTTAACATCTCCTCTTCCTCCTCTTCCTTTCCCACACGTGTCATGCCCCAGTCCCAAAATATGTAGGACTAGGAATACGTAATATGACAGCTACGCATTCGACCAGACTCTGGTCTGACTCGAATATGTATAAGCTATAATATAATGGTCCATATCTATATAAAATAGTAAATATATCTATGTCACAATCCACAATGAATAGAATATATCAAGAATGAGCTACACGTGCTAAAGTCGGCCGCCCAGTAAAACACAAACTCGAATAGACTTGAGAAAGAAATATGAGTCTATAAAAACTAGGCTATATCAGCAGATGAATCAACAATATGCATAAATAAACATAACTCTAGTAGAAATAATATAAGTACTTGATACCAATGCCCACATAATAAAGCAATATATATTAGCAACTCCAGGCAGGCTCCATAATGATCTATGCTGCAAAACTGGTAAGGGACCAGGTCCTCAGAGGGACGTAACAAGGTACAAGAAACAACATGCCAATGTAACAGTAAAATAACAAGCAATGTGCTCAAGGGTGTCTATCATAGCCAGCTAAGTGAATGCAAGTGAGAACGTACTAGTTCGCTAAACCACCTGGGCCTATAGGTCTACATAGACACAACAGTAGCTAGTAGTACTAGTATTAGTAGTAGTAGTAGTAGTAGTAGTAGTAGTAGTTGTAGTAGGTGCGTACAGGCCCCGTCAAAGTACCTACAACACTATAGGGCCCGAAGCGCAAGCATCGGTAGCTAGTAGTGTGTGGTAGCCCAGTGGTACAGTAAATTCTCCCCAACCCTATGTATATCACGTCTCATGTCCATGATACGTAAGACAATCACTATCAATATCTCAAGTCCAGGTGTAAATAACATCATATCAACTAGTACATGTCTCAAGTCCTGTCCTAAAACAGAAGCCGAAATCCTCTAATATCTCAAGTGTGGCTTCTGTACATGAGAGTCGTGTATAGTGTCCTAAGATAATTAGTGCAAGTATTGCACGTATTAGGTATACGATGATAATACAATCTAATGATACCCGATTTCGTGCACGAAAGTTGGCACCCAAATATGATTCAGACGCAAAGTATCATCACGGTCCTAGGATCACAATAAAGTACAATAAATAAAATATAGACTATAATTTAAAACAAAAATTAAGCACAATATACTGAGACTAAGGCAAGGTATACTTTCCTGGATTCTGGATGATGGTATGGCGAAGTCCAAGTGGCGAGCTCACTATATAAATTGCTCCCGAAAAGGTAAAATCCATACGAACATCTTCGGATGCTGAAATAAACATAACTAATATTACCAGAATATAAGAAATAGATAAGATTAATTACCAATACGACCAATTTGAACACAGGGGAAAAATTGGCCATTTTTGGTCAAAGCGGCGTCCACATGTGGTCCACTTCGTATCAAAAAATGTATCGAAGACAAAATTCTCCAAATTCGATAAACTTAGCATCTACGAGTCCAGAACGATGATACGAACTCAACGAAATATTCGAAATTGGATACCAAGGAGCCGGTCATGAAATCGTCCGTTAAATCGGACCGTAGGGCCCACAAAACGGTGTCCTGGTCAACGTTCTTCGAATCAAAACAAACTTGGGTCACAAGACTAGCATAATTCTACGAGTCCGATGAAGTAAGTTTCATTTTAGAATGAAAAGTACACCCAAAGTAAGAGAGAAATTTTGCAAATGATCGATACGGTGTTCTTTGCCGGATACGAGTTGATTTTGTCGTACACACACGATCATTTCGAGTTCTGTCAAATCCCAAACGTCAGGAAATACCATACACACCTATTAGTGCAATTGGTACACGATAAGGTTGTCCGGTTTGACTAGACCAACTCTATATCACAAAATTTAAATTTAAAAAACTATTATTTTTGGGGGTTTGGGAACTGAGTTTTGGGCTGATAAGATCTACGAATTAATCTAGACTAATTATACGAACGTGAAGGTGGTTATACCTACTGTGAGTAGGAGGAAATGGTTTATTGAACAGAGCTACGATGTGGGAGAAACAAATCCATGAAGTTGGTACCACAAAACTGTAAATATAATTTCAGTTTTAAATACGCAACTTGGAGGCTAGTTTTGATCTATAAAACGTTCGAATTTATGGTTTAAATTGGAGAGAAGGGTAGAGCTATATACCAAGATTGCGATGGGAGTTTAGGATCGTCGATCCAACAGTTGGATGGCCCAAAAAATATGTTATGATGAAACACAAAACTGCCTTCAAAATCATGGGCACCACGACGGGATCGATTTCGATTCACAGTAATCGCCCGTATCGAGCGTCGGAGTGGACGTTGGCGCTTCGTGGGGGATGTTACTCTGATATACGACTACCGATGTTTGTGCGGGGTGCACGACACGCGAGCGATGCCACGCGTGATGGTCGTGCGGGTTGCCTGGACTCGCGCGCGGGTTCCGCAGAGGATCGCACTAACTCGGTGTGTAGGGGAGGCTGTTGAAGGGGTCGTACAGGGGTGCCACAGGAGAACGAATGGGGGGTTTCGGCTGTAGGTAATGTTTTGAATGGGTTGATCAGGTGATTAAGGAATTTAGTTAGAATTTAATAGGTTTAAAGAGAGTTGGTGTTCGTGGGAGGTAGGGTAGTAAAATAGGTTATGTATTGTTGATTTATTTATTTATATATATATTTAAATTACTAAAAAAACAAAAAAATTCTATATTTAAAATTAAAAATAATAAAATTAAAAATTAAAAATTAAAAATTGAGGGGGGTTTACAATCTACTCAACTTATAAAAAAAATTTCCTCAAAATTTAAAAATAAGCATGATGGGAAAGAAAGATGATTCATTTCGAAAGAAAGTTAAATACTACTCGTTGTATCGAGTTTCTCGATATTAAAATAGGGCACGATTCAAAGATAAGGAATACACAATGGTAGAAAATAATTTAATCACTTAAGGTCATACCATGATTCTCGAATAATGGGGGATATAATTACTAATGGGTCTAGTTTGACGTCATATTCTAAGAGCAATGATACACTTAGTTCCAATCACTGCCCAACTTATACAGATTAAAGTTGGCCGTACAAAATTTGGTTATGACCATATTTACAAAGGTTATTGAGAGTCTACTTTCAAGGAGGATACGAGATGATGAGGCTTTGGTGACTCTAGTCACAGACTATCAACACAATCTAGGTATTACCATAGTGTTAATGACTCAATAATTCTATAAAGTATACCAGTTCTCATTGCTCCTAATTAGGTCATGAGTTTACAGGATAATAGAAAATGTCTTAGTCAAATACGACTAAGGTGAGATGGCACTGAGGGGTACATTAATCCCATATCATGGATGTCGATGAACGATGCAATAATAAGTGTCGAGGTAATATAATTTTTCAAGGGAATTATTATTGAGTAGAGAGTACAGGGGGCTAAATTTCTTGCAACACGAGTATCATAGACTTAGTTTAGCTCGAGTGGCTATGGGTATATCAGTTGTTAGGGTACTTGGGTTGTCGATGTATAATTACACCGGGATTGAATATTTAAGTATAGGTTTTCTAGAAGGAGGTATGTCACGAATATTGTAGGGTCTATATGGAGAATGAGAGTTTATATTTGGGAGTGACAGCTGGTTCCTGAGTGAGTAGGTCCAGGTTAGACTCATGAATGTCAAAGTTGTTGAAAGAATTGAGTCGGTGTTGCATATTAAAATTGAGTCGGTAAGAGAATATTTATGTGACCTTTTGGTGTACAAATGCATCGCGAATATTATGCGACTAAAACGAAGCATGGAAAGGTGAGTCTGTGAGTGATAGTCATATCAAAGGTGTAGAGTGACTAGTCTAGGTCATAAAGGTTAAAGTTGTTTAAAAGAAAAGAATAGTGTTGTGCTCCGAATATCCGAGCCACAACAAAGGGAATCAAGGATACAGACATTAAAGAGGTAATTTTATCCGTTTGAGTTTAACCTAATTAATACCAAAATAAATTCAAATTTATCCTGAATTTTCAAAAAAAATTCTACACTAAAACCAGGGGATGACCATCTACCCAACTTATAAAAATTAAGTTGGTATTAAAACTAAGATCATGGTCCTACTAACAAAATTTCTGGAAGGGCCTATGTTTTAAATAAGTATAAAAGAATTCTAGGATTTACTGGCCGTAATCAAGGATTTCCTAAGGAAACCTAAAAACTATCAGGGTTCTATTGATCAACAACTTTATAACTACCCATCCAATACTGCTCTTTTATAGTTCAAGCTTCTACAAGGCAGAAGAAATGACTGAGTCAGATCTAACTAAGGGAAGTTTGTATAGAGGTTTCGATCATCGATGGACATTAATGACGAAGAGACCAAAATCAAGGGAATCATAAGATAAAAAAAATTTGGACCCGAGAAAAAAAAATTATGATAAGTATACAGGGTTGTATAAGGCACAATTAGGCAGGTAATTGGAGAATCAAGTCATGGTAACTAGATCATGAGAATTTGAGTAAAAAAAACTGATACCTATGGTGATAAGGATATTAACACAAGGAGTGGTACCAACTGAGGGATTGATTTTCTAATTAAGGCACAACTAGGGAAAGAGAAAGGATCTACTCATTTGGATAATTAGAAGCCTTGTTGCTGCAAAAGCAAGAGGCTTATGATCGTAAAATAAGATAGAAATTATTAATAGGAAGGATAGGAATACAGTCGATAAGTAATACAACAAATCATTGATCTCGATACTATACTTCCTATAAATTTTATTCTATATAACCTCACCCATACTATTGGCAACCCAATTCTAGCTATAGATAAGTACCATATATTCCTTATAACTTCGTCTAACTCACATATTCATAACTTAGTAGGTAAGGGTCAAGGCTAAACTAAGCAGGTACTCAGGTCTATTACTCATGACATATTATTTACTACTGACACTCTTCAAATCACGATTGGGATTGGTCCTTCCAATACTAGTCTAACCCTTAATTGGAATATCTATTTATTCTCATGCAACTTAACCCTTCTATTACCTTTCCCTCTATACAGTTGTTCTCTAGTTTCTGCTATCTTTCTCATAGAAGTCCTCTTGGTTAGGTTACTACCCTATAACACAAGCATCAAGTCATGATCATCTCTTCTAAGTGATAATTTTATCGAACTCCATAAAATGGTAAGATTCTACACAGGCTTAGGTCTAATCTTAACTACAAGGTTTGTCAGGCTATTTTATTCATTATGAGAATCTCAAAGCATATCTTCTAATGTTTTCCTTATGGTTGGTCCTATTGGTTTATGAGGCTACACATATTCTAAGTTTTAATTAGGTATCCTCTCAATAGTTACCATAATCATTAATTCATTATGGAAACTCGATGGTTGAAATAGGATAGAAGGGTAGAGCTATATACCAAGATTGCGATAGAAGTTTAGGATCGTCGATCCAACAGTTGGATGGCCTAGAAAACATGTGCAAAGTTGATGTGATGAAACATAAAACTACCTTCAAAATCATGCGCGCCACGACGGGATCGATTTTGATTCACAGAAATCACCCGTATCGAGCGTGGAGCGGACGTTGGCGCTTCGTGGGGGTTGTTACTCTGATATACGACTACCGAAGTTCGTGCGGGGTGCACGACACGCGAGCGATGACACGCATGATGGTCGCGCGGGTTTCCTGGACTCGCACGCGGGTTCCGTAGAGGATCGTGCTAACTCGATGTGTAGGGGAGGCTGTTGAAGGGGTCGCACAGCGGTGCCACTGAATGTCGGGGTTTGCCTATAGCCGGCAGCAGCAATAACAGCTTCAACCGCAGGGCAGGGTGGCCGACGGGGGAGAGGCAGAGGGAAAATTCGATAGAGGAGTATAAGAGTGCACCAAACAGTTCGCTACTACATGCGATGGTCACATTTGTCACCTAAGATCGCACGCGGCGTGGTCCCGTGGTAGTGCAGAAGCCCATCGGCGGCAGTCGCTCGGGGTAGAGCTATCGTTGTGATGCGTCCACAAGTCGGTGGCGGTCCGACCAAGGGGTCGCTGGCGAGTGGAGTGGGTTGGTGTGAAGGAGAAATAAGGAGGAGGGATCGGCAGTAGTGTATAGGAATAGGGTTTTGAATGGTTGGAATTTTGGAGAGAATGTAAATGAATAAGAGAAAGAGGTCTTAGGGTAAAGATCCAAGGAGAACGAATGGGGGGTTTCGGCTGTAGGTAACGTTTGTAATGGGTTGATCTGGTGATTAAGGAATTTAATTAGAATTTAATAGGTTTAAAGAGAGTTGGTGTTCCTGGGAGGTAGGGTAGTAAAATAGGTTATGTATTATTGATTGATTTATTTATATATATTTAAATTGCTAAAAAAATAACCAAAAATTTCTATATTTAAAATTAAAAATAATAAAATAAAAAATAAAAAATTAAGAGAGTTTACAATCTAATCAACTTATAAAAAATTTGTCCTCAAAAGTTAAAAATAAGCATGATCGGAAAGAACGATGATTCATTTCGAAAGAAAGTTAAATACTACTCGTTGTATCGAGTTTCTCGATATTCAAATAGGGCACAATTCAAAGATAAGGAATACACAATGGTAGAAAAGAATTTAATCACGCAAGGTCCTACCATGATTCTCGAATAATGGGGGATATAAGAACTAATGGGTCTAGTTTGACGTTATATTCTAAGAGCAATGATACACTTAATTTCAGTCACTGCCCAACTTATAGAGATTAAGTTGGTCGTAAAAATTCTGGTTACTATCATATTTACAAAGGTTATTGAGAGTCTACTTTCAAGGAGGATACGAGATGATGAGGCTTTTGTGACTCTAGTCACAGACTATCAAGGCAATCTAGGTACTACCATAGTGCTAATGACTCAATAATTCTATAAAGAAAGTATACCAGTTCTCATTGCTCCTAATTAGGTCATGAGTTTACAGGACAATAGAAAATGATTTAGGCAAATACGACTAAGGTGAGATGGCACTGAGGGGTATGTTCATCCCATATCATGGATGTCGATGAACGATGCAATAATAAGTGTCAAGGTAATATAATTTTTCAAGGGAATTATTATTGAGTAGAGAGTACAAGGGGATAAATTTCTTGCAACACGAGTATCATAGACTTAGTTTAGCTCGAGTGGCTACAGGTATATCAGTTGTTAGGGTACTTGGGTTGTCGATGTACAATTTCACCGAGATTGAATATTTAAGTATAGGTTTTCTAGAAGGACGTATGCCACGAATATTGTGGGGTCTATATGGAGTATGAGGATTTATATTTAGGAGTGAATTCTGGTTCCTGAGTGAGTAGGTCCAGGTTAGACTCATGAATGTCAAAGTTGTTGAAATAATTGAGTCGGTGTTGTGTATTAAAATTGTCCGCAACGGAAAAGAATATTTATGTGACCTTTTGGTGTACAAATGTGCCGCGAATATTATGCGACTAAAACAAAGTATGGAAAGGTGAGTTTATGAGTGATAGTCATATCAAAGGTATAGAGTGACTAGTCTAGGACATAAAGGTAAAAGTTGTTTGAAAGAAAAGAATATTGTTGTGCTCCAAATATCCGAGCCACAACAAAGGCTATCAAGGATACAGACATTAAAGAGGTAATTTTATCCGTTTGAGTTTAACCTAATTAATACCAAAATAAATTCAAATTTATCCTGAATTTTCAAAAATAATTCTACACTAAAACCAGGAGCTAACCATCTACCCAACTTATAAAAATTAAGTTGGTATTAAAACTAATGTCATGGTCCTGCTAACAAGATTTCTGGAAGGGCCTATTTTTTAAATAAGGATACAAGACTTCTAGGATTTACTGGCCGTAATCAAGGATTTTCTAAGGAAACCTAAAAACTATCAGTGTACTATTGATCAACAACTTTATAAGAGAAATTACTATCCATCCAATACTGCTCTTGTATAGTTCAAGCTTCTATAAGGCAGAAGAAATGACTGAGTCGGATCTAACTAAGGCAATGTTGTATAGAGGTTTCGATCATCGATGGTCATTAATGACGAAGAGACCAAAATTAAGGGAATCATAAGATGAAAAAATTTCGGACCACGATAAAAAAAAATTATAATAAGTATACAGGGTTGTATAAGGCACAATTAGGCAGGTATTTGGAGAATCAAGTCATGGTAACTAGATCATGGGAATTAGAGTAGAAAAAACTGATACCTATGGTGATAGGGATTAATTTTGTAATTAAGGCACAACTAGGGAAAGAGAAAGGATCTACTCATTTGGATAATTAGAAGGCTTTTTGCTGCAAAAGCAAGAGGCTTATGATCGTAAAACAAGATAGGAATTATTAATAGGAAGGATAGGAATACAGTTGATAAGTAATACAACAAATCATTAATCTTGATACTATATTTCCTATATATTTTATTCTATATAACCTCACCCATACTATTGGCAACCCAATTCTAGCTATAGATAAGTACCATACATTCCTTATAACTTCGTCTAACTCACATATTTCTAACTTAGTAGGTAAGGGTCAAGGCTAAACTAAGCAGGTACTCAGGTCTATTACTCATGACATATTATTTACTACTGACACTCTTCAAATCACGATTGGGATTTGTCCTTCCAATACTAGTCTAACCCTTAATTGGAATGTCTATTTATTCTCATGCAACTTACCCTTTCTATTATCTTTCCCTCTGTACAGTTGTTCTTCTAGTTTATGCTATCTTTCTCATAGAAGTCCTCTTGGTTAGGTTACTACCCTACAACACAAGCATCAAGTCATGATCATCTCTTCTAAGTGATAATTTATCGAACTCCATAAAATGGTAAGATTCTATACAGGCTTAGGTCTAAACATAACTACAAGGTTTGTCAAGCTATTCTATTCATTATGAGAATCTCAAATCATATCTTCTAAAGTCTTCCTTAAGGTTGGTCCTATTGGTTTATGAGGCTACACATATTCTAAGTTTTAATTGGGTATCCTCTCAATAGTTATCATAATCATCTCAGTCATTATGGAAACTCGATGTCTATCCTGTCTATCCTGACCAATATTGATGATTGATAAAGGTTCTGGTCCAACACTAACTGCTGGTGGGAGTTCTAATATCTATTTGATAAAAAAAAAGTTCTCTGTTAAGGCTAATCCTTATATATAACTCTAATCTATCCTCTTGTTCTAGTAGTCTACCTAGTACAGGCATCTATCTTACCTATTTTAACATAGATACCCCTTCCTATGAATTATTCTACCAACCCTGCTTATATAAATATATAATTGAAAGTCAAGCATGAGTGTTCATCCTTACGAAATAGGAAAGAACTAGATTCAAATAATAGGGAGTTCCAGAAGGGTATCATCGAATACAATTTTTGAGGTTCAAAGGCGATAATTAGAAATCAAAAGAAGGTTCAAAGAAATTATGGATTGAGATCCTAACAAACATATCCTAGTGCAGGCTTACTCAGTACAGTAACGTAACCGAAACGATTTAATCTGGACCTGTATGGGCCACCACAAAAATATGTCATGCCCCAGTCCCAAAATACGTAGGACTAGGAATAAGTAACATGCCAGCTACGCATTCGACCAGACTCTAGTCCGACTCTAATATTTATAAGATATAATATAATGGTCCCTATCAACATAAAATAGAAAATATATATATGTCTCAATCCACAATGAACAGAATCCATCAAGAATGAGCTACATGTGCTAAGGTCGGCCGCCTAGTAACACACAAACTCGAATAGACTCGAGAAATAAATATAAGTCTATAAAAACTAGGCTATATTAGCAGATGAATCAATAATATGAATATATACACATAACTCTGGTAGAAATAATATAAGTACCTGGTACCAATATCCATATAACAAATCAACATACATTAGCAACTCCAGGCAGGCTCCATAACCATCAATATTATAAAACTCGCAAGGGACCAGGTCCTCAGAAGGATATAATAAGGTACAATAAATAGTATATCAATGTAACAGTAAAATAATAAGTAATGTACTCAAGGGTATCTATCATAACCAGCTAAAAGAATGCAAGTAAGAACGTACTTGTCCGAGAAACCGGGCCTGTAGGTCTACATAGCCACAACAGTAGCTAGTAGTACTAGTAGCAAGTAGAAGTAGTAATAGTAGTAGTAGTAGTAGTAGTAGTAGTAGTAGTAGTAGTAGAAGTAGTTAAGGTGCCCCGTTAAGGTACCTGCAGCACTAAAAGGCCCGAAGCGCAAGCATCGGTAGCTAGTAATGTGTGGTAGCCCAGTAGTACGATAAATTCTCCCCATCCCCATGTATCTCACGTCTCATGTCCATGATACGTAAGATAATCACTATCTATGTCTTAAGTCCAGGTGTAAATAACATCATGTCAACTAGCACATATCTCAAGTCCTGTCCTAAAATAGAAGTTGGAATCCTCGAATATGTCAAGTGAGGCTTCTGTACATGAGAGTCGTGTATAGTGTCCTAAGATAATTAGTGCAAGTATTGCACGTAGAATGTATAAAGTGATAATGCAATCTAACGATACCCGATTCTGCGTACGGAAGTCGGCACCCGAATATGATTCAGACGCAAAGTATCGTCACGGTCATAGGATCACAATAAAGTACAGAAAATAAAATAGAGACTATAATTTGAAACAAAAATTAAGCACAATATACTGAGGCTAAGGTAAGGTACACTTTCCTAGATTCTGGATGATGGTATGACGAAGTCCAAGTGGCGAGCTCATAACGTAAATTGCTCCCAAAAAGGTAAAATCCTGACGAACATCTTCGAATGCTAAAATAAACATAACCTACATTACCAGAATATAAAAAATAGCTAAGATTAACTACCAATAAGTCCAATTTGAAGACAGGGGCAAAATTGGCAGTTTTGGATCAAAACGGGGTTCACATGTGGTCCACTTCGCATCAAAAAATGTGTAAGAGATAAAATTCTCCAAATTTAACAAATTTAGTGTCTACAAGTCCAGAACGATGATACAAACTCAACAAAATATCCGAAATTGGATTTCGAAGAGCCGGTCACGAAATTGCCCGTTAAGTCGGACCGTGGGTCCCACAAAACGGTATTCTGGTCAACATTCTTCGAATCGAACCAAACTTGGGTCATAGGACCAGTGTAATGCTGTGAGTCCGATGACGCAAGTTTGTTTTAGAACGACAAGCACACAAAAAGTAATAGAGAAATTTTGAAAATGATCGATACGATGTTCTTCGCGTGATACGAGTTAATTTTGCCGCGCATACATTATCATTTCAAGTTCTGTCGAATCCCACACATCGGTGAATATCATACACACCTATTGGTATAATTGGTACACGATGATGTTGTCCGGTTTGACGGAACCAACTTCGTATCAAAAAATTTAAATTTAAAAAACTATTATTTTTTGGGGTTTTAGAACTAAGTTTTGGGTTGATAAGATCAATGAATTAATCTAGACTACTTATACGAACATGAAGGTGGTTATACCAGCTATGAGTAGGAGGAAATGGTTTATTGAATGGAGCTACGATGAGGGAGAAACAAATCCTTGAAGTTGGCACCACAAAACTGTAGATATAATTTTAGTTTTAAATGTGCAACTTGGAGGCTAGTTTTGATCTATAAAATGTTCGAATTTTTGGTTGAAACTAGAGGGAAGGGCAGAGCTATATACCAATATTGCGTTGGAAGTTTAGGATCGTCGATCCAACTGTTGGATGGCCCAGAAAACATGTACAAAGTTGCTGTGACAAAACACAAAACTGCCTTCAAAATCACGCACGCCACGACGGGATCGATTTTGATTCATAGAAATTGCCCGTATCGACCATCGAGGAGGACGTTGGCACATTGTGGGGATTATTACTCTTATGTATGACAACCAGAGTTGTGCAGGGTACGTGACACGCGAGAGATGCCACGCGTGGTGGTCGCGCGGGTTGTCTGGACTCGTGGGCATGTTCCGCTTAGGATCATGCTAACTCGGTGCATAGGGGAGGCCGCTGAAGGGGTCGCACCGGGGTTCCACTGAATGTCGGTGTTCTCCTCCTCCTCCTTCGACGACGACCTCGGGATTCTCCTCCTCCTCCTTCTCTAGGTAAACCCTAACCCGATCTCTCTCTCACACACAGATGCACACGATATGACACTGACACAGACACGACACACACACTAATACAGACACGATACAGACTGTCACAGAGGGTGTAAACCCTAACCCTAAACCAATCTCTCTCTTTCTCTTCCTATCTCCCTCTCTCTCTCTCTCTCACAGATGCAGACATGATATGACACAGACACAGACATGAAACACACATACTGACACAGATACGACACAGATACTGTCACAGATGGTGTAAACCCTAACCCTAACCCTATCTATCTATCTCTCTCTCTCTGACATTTAATACTATACAATTAGAACATAACGTATACTATCATGGCTTACTAACTTACAATAACTGCTACTAACTTAATATAACTAATACCAACTTAATATCAATACTAATGCTAGATGACACTAGACTAACTATACAAACTTAGCTTACTCTAACTGATGTATGATATTCTAACTTGATATTTAACTCAAATAACTAAAATCTAAACTTTACCCTAGCTGATAATTACTAATTAGCAATCACTAACAACGCATCTAACTGATACATTTATCAGTCAGTGATACACACATAGTAGTACATAAACACAGTGGACTGAAAACTAATACCGTCACTACTGGTATTTTCTATAATATATACATCAATACCTTCCTACTGAAGTCACTAACCGAAGCCCCATCAGTGTACTACTGATACCAAACTATATTGACATCAAGCCCTTAGTTGTAGTGTGATCAACTCGAGCTTAGTATACTAAGACAATCCTTAATTGCCATACCTGATATAACCCCCATCCAAATCTGATATGAATCTTACTCACAACTGATTACTATATCCATTCCTCACCTACACACAACCACAGTTGATACACATAAGATACACAGAGATTCTCCCAATCTTCTAATGCCTGTTGTGATACTCAAGTTTAAAATGCAACTTCAAATTGTTGCTGCTAATATCGTACCCTACTTTGTACGATGGTGTGCACAAACCCTATGAAGTCTGCCGTAACACTCATATGCACATCAAATATGTACTGTCGGGTCTGTGCAGATGGTGTGGGCAACAACTCTCCCCATCTCACTACTCACTGTGTTGCTCCCCAAATCTACTGTCAACATGACATATACTCCTATGGACAGGCACTCTCCTATAACCAGATGACTAATACTTAAAGCAGTGCAAAAACCCTAACCCTAACCCTAACCCAAATCTGCTCAGTTGACACTCACTGATACACAACAATATGAGTATCCAGGATACAGAGTTGAATGAAGAAGTATCAGTGCTAGGACTAGGTATATCAGTGCATGTACTATATTACGTAGTATTCTTATGTGTGTGTAGACGAGTAGGTGTATAACATAATTGGGTATTCCTGAGTATATATGCTAGGACTAGGAGGATCAGTGCATGTATTATATTTAAATGAAGAAGATGAATTTTCAGAAGAGGATTAAAATTATCAATATGAAATCCATTTAGACTTGCCATATGTACTATAATTTAAACTATTTTCTTGAACAATGACTATTCATCTTTGCATATCTGGAGTGAGTGTCATTTGGATAATATACACAACCAAATATTCACATGAGTTTATGCTTGAACGATGTATATTCATCTTTGCAGAAGTATCTAGAAATGGATTTGAATTACCATCTGCGTCATCATTCAAGGTAAAAGTATATTATATCATTCATCTAATTTATGTATATTATATAACTTACTAAATTACTTATTGTAGCAAACGTATTTCTATCCACCATACCTGGACGAGTTGATCGAGCAAATATTTTTTGTCGTTGCCGCCAAGCTGATCCGTGATGCTCTGGATGACCAGAAGGCTCGTGATCGCGAAGGAAAACCGATCCAAGATTGGATCACCCCTGAGCAGTGGACTGTAATGAGGGCTAGATTCGATGATCCGAGGTACAAGGAAAGGTCTGAGAAGGCCAAGGCGGCTCGGCAGAAGGCAGCAAAATCGTATGGTGGCTAGATTCTGATGACGGAACATTTTTGTCGTTTGGTATATTTTTTATTTCAGACAAATTATTTTAATGCAAGTACGATAAAATGGTAGTAGGATAAAATATTTAATTTTAGTACTAAATAATATATTTTTAACAGGTACAAAGGGGTAAGGATGCAAACATGGTGACCGTCTTCCTGGCCACCCATCAAAAGGACAAAAATCTCATTGATAAGAGGGCCTCGCAGACTTATGTAAGTATTACTTTACTTTGTGTTAATTTTAATATAACTTAGGCAGTTATTAAGTATCCAAACTTTTCTAGGCCGAGTATCTTAGGCTGCCTGAGCGGGCGACTGCTAGTGCACCTACAACGGGAGAGGCTGGTACTTTCTCCCAGCCTCTCTAGCTCCGTCGACGGACGAGCTATGGGTGACCACCGCTGGTGGTCTCCAAGGGGTACGAAATACGATAAGGGATCCTATGGTACCCTTATTGCGATGCAGTCATCTAGGGCCTCCACGGCAAGTACGCATTCCCCACAACCCTCGCAGTCCTCGGACCGAGTCCAGGAGACTGTTGACTGTCAGATTGCGTCTCTCCGTGATGAGTTATTGCGAAGGATGGAGGAGCAGCCCCTATCCCAGCCGCAAGCGGATGATTCGATGCTCATCGCACGATTTGATATGCTCGAGCGCATCATCATGGAGCTTAGGAATTTGACAGCTGATCTTAGAGCATTGACAGAGCACAGCATGATGGAGCTGCAGGCATCACAACTATCCATAGGCAAGAGGCTGACTATGGTGTAGGATTCAATGGTTCATAGAAGTACGAGGCTGTTATCTATCATGGATTCATACAACTATTGACTAGCAGAGATAGAGCTGATATTTATTGTATTTTTTACGACGAGATTTTCTTATGACTCGGTTTATAATCTTAATGTTTCGTTTTCTTCAAATTTTATTATATTATTCATATTAAATGTATATTAATTTATCAGTGTTGAGTGTTCAACCAAAAGGGGCCGACGAATCCAACAAATTCAACGGAGGGTTGCTCTTGGTCTATTTGTACAAATTATGAATTCATAAACTGTAGGAAGATTGGTTTGGAAATAATTCAATATTCATTTTTTTATTTTTTTACCTAATCTTTAGCGACATTTTTAATGACATTTTTTGATATTTTGCGACGTTTAGCGACGTTTATATACGTTGCTAAATATGTCGTTGAGAACGTCGCTGAAAGTCGCTAAATACGTGGCTAAAAATGTCACTGAGTACATTGCTGAACGTCGCTAAACTGTTGATATGGCAATATTGCCAGGTCAATATAACATTACTAAACTGCTGACATGACAATATTGCCAGGTCAACATAACGTTACTATGTGTCGCACTAGGTTGCTAAAAAGAAAAAAATTAGCGATATATAGCGACAAACAATACGTCGCTAATTTAGCAACGTTACGCCGCTAAACGTCACTAATATAGCGACGGATATACGTCGCTAGAAAATGTCGGTATAGCGACGTTTTGTGATTTTTTTTTGTCAGCGACTAGCTTAAAGGCAACTTCATCTAAACGTCACTACAGACGTAACTAAAATTATGTAGCGATATTTTTTTGTCATTTAGTGACATTTTTTTATCATCTAGTGACATTTTTAGATGTCGCTAATTTGACTTATTCTTGTGGTGCTGGTGTTGGGCGAATCTCTGTTGTTGATACGAAAGTGGAGGTCCCCTCTGCTGGCCTCCCGGTGTTGTAGGTGCTCTGGCAGGTCCCCTTTGAGTGGTTGCTCCACCCTGAGCTGGAAGAGTCTGAATCGATGGGCAATCCCTCAACTGGTGCATAGATGATCCGCAAGACAAACAGGTACCCAGCCTCTTCCTGCAGATGTCCTTCATATGTGCATTCTTTCCACAGTACGCACACTGAACAGCTGGCTGGGTGATTAAAAAATATTGTATTAGTGACTTTGATAATAAAAGTTGGAGATAGGAATAGTTGACAAAGATTTTAATAATGAAAGTTGACAAATATTGTAATCAAACATTGTTATAAATCATAGTTCTAAACAAGAATATTTTAATCAAATCAAGTATTCACATAATTTTTTTGACTCCATCAGCACCATTACCTACCCAGACTCAGCAAGATCAGCTTTGATCTCCAGCGTCCTCGTAACTAGTGCCCTCTCCAGCATACTGGTGACTAGGAGCCACTCTGGCATAGTATTGGGGAACGTCTCCAGTGTACTATTGACTAGGGCCCACTCCGGCATAGTATTGGAGAATGCCCCCAGCGTGCTAACTAGGACCTACTCTGGCATAGTATCGGGGAATGTTCCTAGGATACTGTCGACCACGCCCTCTGCACCATCCCTCCTATGACGACATGAGTGTTTCTGTCGTACAATACCGGTTGGATAATCTGGTGGAAGACGAGATTGTATTGGAGGTATTTCAGGTTTTCGTCCAATACCGAGATGATCAACACGAGTCACAAGTTCCTCCAAAAGCACTCGACTTTGTAGAAAAAGATTTCTCTCTGTTTGTTGTAAATATTGTTGGTATACACCAGTCTGAAATATAAAACTTGTAAACTTGTAATTTAAAAATATGCATTATATTTTATATAAAAATTTTTTAACTTACAATTTAAAAAATTACATCTCTAGTAAATATTTGACTAGATATGTGGTCTTCTCGTTGCTTAATAATAAGGTCAGTAGTCGGTCTACCAGGAATACGACCGTTATTTTGGTTAGCCATCTACAAAAAATTAAATTATTTATGATTATAGTCAACTAATATATACTCCTACAAATATAACAAGTTTGTCAACTATTAAAAAGTCAGACAGACAATATTCTGACTTACGTCAGATTTTTTGGTTTTTCTTCTCCCGGTTGATCTTGCTGGTTGCAGGAAAGAGAATGTTAAATGTTATACGTAGAGACAAAAGGGAAGAGAGTTTTTTTGTGTGGGGAGAGAAGGGATGTATTGTCATGCCCCGGCCCCGAGGACCGCCCGGACCACCGCCTCTCCCGCCGGGACCGGACATGAACCACCGTGCCTCGGCACACCGGACGCAAATCACCGCACCTCGGTGCCTTCCCGACGGGGCAAGGAATGGGCCATTTGATACCGGGATGTGACGTTGTACGAGACTGGGGTTGCGCCCACACAAGGCAACCTCATTAGATTTTGTTTGGCTATAATCGCATCAATCGAGTAAGCAGCGGAAGAATATTGTTACAATGCAATGCATTTAGCCAACTAGTATTCAGGGCAAATCGAGGGACTGGGTTCTCTTTTAGCAAAGGCATCATTCATACACTATGCCCCTTTATACGATAGCAACCCGAGGCAATCGAAACAATAATTTTGGGTCTTGGGGATTGAGGTACGCCTATCACTACCTCGGACGATCCAGTACCTGCAAGCAAGTAAACTGTTGGTGGGTCAGCACTTTTATAAGTACTGGTGAGATAAAACAACTGAACAGAAGCAAGCATTCACTAAAAACAACACTAAGTAATCATGTTATAAAATATTACATTACTAGTGATCTTTCTAGTTTTACCTATGTTCGTTACATGCAGTAGAAGAACGAAGTCATATTATATTATTTTGGAAATATCTTTTAAAATAGAGTTTTATATTGAATAAGCAATCAAGACAAGCCGTTCGTTCTATTTCAGGGTGTGCGCAGCGTGTCTTATGAGACTCTAGGGACAAATGCACAACTAGACACATAAATGCATATCTTAGGGATAGTCCATCTATCCAAGCCAATACAATAAACTAGCTATATGCAGTGCAGTCCCCGAGTATCTCAGGATCGGTAGCGGTTGGTCCAGCATACCAAGGACTCATTATCTTATGCTAATAGCAGCTGTGACTCATGGTTGCTTTCCACTATCTCTGTAGCAGCCGTGACATATGAAGTTCAGCTCTCCACCAATAGCTATTGTCAGACCGATGTGAATGTATGAAAACACTATCAAATAAACTTTAGGATACAGAAGAGACGAACCATCAGACTATATTCCTTGTTGTGGGGCAAGCCGCCTTATCTTTGAACACATTCAGGCACACAATATGGTTCTCTCGGAGCATAGGCGATAGTGAACATGTTCATGCAAACACATACTCTTAGACAAGCGATTTAGGGTCTCTTAGTTAAGAAGACAAGTTCGTTTCAAAGACAAGCTAGGTGAGTTCGTTTATTAACATGCAAGGCAGGTTCTATCATTCTCTTATAAAAATATTGCAAGCAAAAACTCAGATTATTATTAAGGCGTGCAAGAATCAGAGAACGAAGTTCTGTCTACTCATCTGATACATAATGTCGATGCGGAGTGGGGCATTACATACTTACCCACCAACAAAAAGTTTCAACCTCGAAACTTCAAGGATAAACTTCTCGATATTCTGAGCAGCGATAGCCCCCATCCCTCGCCGTACTCAATTGAAACAATCAAGCAAATCAAGTCCTAAAAATATTTATATTTTAAGAATATCTATGGACTTATTGTATGGAATGCTCTATTACAATACCATATCGATAATATCTCAGAGTCATAGCAATGGATTGGGCCAAGAAATCGATTCTGCTCTGATACCATTATGTCACGCCCCGGCCCCGAGGGCCGCCCGGACCACCGCCTATCCCGCCGGGGCCGGACGCGAACCACCGCGCCTCAGCGCACCGAACGCGAATCACAGCGCCTCGGCTCCTTCCTGACTGGGCAAGGAATGGCCCATTTGATACTGGGACGTGATGTCGTGCGAGCCTGTGATTGCGGCCGTATAAGGCAACATTGTTAGAGTTTGTTTGGCTATCATCGCATTAATCGAGTAAGCAGCGGAGGAATATTGTTGCAATACAATACATTTAGCTAACTGAGTATTCGGGGCAAATTAAGGGACTGGGTTCTCTTTGAGCAAAGGCATCATTCCATACATTATGCCCCTTTATACGATAGCAACTTGAGGTAATCGAAACCAGAATTCCAGGTCTTGGGGATTGAGGCACGCCTATCGCTCCCTCGGACGATCCAGTACCTGCAAGCAAGTAAACTGTTGGTGGGTCAACACTTTTATAAGTACTGGTAAGATAAAATAACTGAACAGAAGCAAGCATTCACTAAAATCAACACTAAGTAATCATGTTATAAAATATTATGTTACTAGTGATATTTCTAGTTTTACCTATGTTCGTTACATGCAGCAGAAGAACGAATTTATATTACATTATTTTGGAAACATCTTTTAAAACAGAGTTTTATATTGAATAAGCAAGCAAGACAAGCCGTTCGTTCTGTTTCAGGGTGTGCGCAGCGTGTCTTGTGAGACTCTAGTGACAAATATACAGCTAGACACATAAATGTATATCTTAGGGGAAGTCCATCTATCCAAGCCAACACAATGAACTTGCTATATGCAGTACAGTCCCCGAGTATCTCAGGATCGGTAACGGTTGGTCCAGCATAACAATGACTCATTATCTTATGCTAATTGCAGCTGTAACTCATGGTTGCTTTCCACTATCTCTGTAGAAGCCGTGACACATGCATTTCAGCTGTCCAACAATAGCCATTGTTCGACCGATGCAAATGTATAAAAATACTATCAAATAAACTTTAGGATACAGACGAGATGAACCATCATACTATATTCCTTGTTGCAGGGTAAGCCGCCTAATCTTTGAACACATTCAGGCACACGATATGGTTCTCTCGGAGCATAGGCGATAGTGAACATGTTCATGCAAATACATACTCTTAGATAAGCGATTTAGGGTCTCTTAGTTAAGAAGACAAGTTCGTTTCAAATACAAGCTAGGTGAGTTCGTTTATTAATATGCAAGGCAGGTTCTATCATTCTCTTATAAAAATAGTACAAGCAAAATTTTAGATTATTATTAAGGCGTACAAGAATCAGAGAATGAAGTTCTGCCCACTCACCTGGTACATAATGTCGACGCAGAGCGGGGCATTACAGGTATGTGCAGCGGAAGAGGGAAGGATAGCTGTTTATAGAAAGGGAGTGGGGGGCTTTGAGGGAGAGGGGTCTTCGAGGGTGAGTAGGGGGTCTTTGAGGGAGAGTGGGGGGTCTCCGAGGTAAAGAGATATGGGGACAGTGGGGGGGCTCCGAGGGAAAGAGAGAGGGGAGAGTGGGGGTCTTCGGAGAAGCGGATGTAGGACCCATGCCTCGCCAACAGAGTTGGCGAGTGGGCCAACTTTCCACCCTCACCGCCAACAGAGTTGGCGGGCTCTTCATCGTTTTGCAAGCTGTCCATTCTCTCGTGCACTCACCAACTCAGTTAGTGAGTTGTATTCCCCATTGCAATTTTCCAAAAATTCTCCCTTTAGCCGCAATTGGGAGAAACTTCGTCCCTTTAAACAAAAAATTCTAAAATATTATTTATATATATTTTTATAATAACTAGTGATATTCACGTATGATGCACGTTATTTTTACATATATAATTAAATAATTAGATATAAATTAAAATTATATTAAAATAGTTTAAATATAATTTTAATAAAAAATTATTATATATTTGTTTTTAAAATTTTAGATATATATTTAGATAATATCATTTAGTTGGTTTAAGCATATTAAAATAGTTTAAATTATATAGAAAATTAAATTAGATAGAATTTTTGAAATTTGTACATGAGGATAAATGATTTTTTTATAATAACTAGTCATATTTACGTGCGATGCACATTTTTTTACAGATATAATTAAATAATTAGATATAAATTAAAATTATATTAAAATTTTTTAAATATTATTTTAATAAAAAATGTTATATATTTGTTTTTAGAATTTTAGATATATATTTAGATAATATCATTTAGTTGGTTTAAACGTATTAAAATAGTTTAAATGATATAGAAAATTAAATTAGATAGAATTTTAGAAATTTGTACGTAAGGATAAAGGATATACACACGTGATATTTAAAAAAATATAAAATTTAATTAGGTTGAAAATTTTCAAACGGTTTGGATGGCTCAATTTTGAGCCGTTTCCAAGCTGCATTATATAGTATAGCTGTTTCCAAGCCGCATTATATAGTAGAAGATTTATATGTTTTGAGAGAAATGTTTAAACTAGAAAATTATATGCTTCTAAATTGAATTAAGTGACAAACAATTTATTGTTGGAATTGATTTTGAGAATCTATATTTAGATTGGTCATATAGACAGATATTCTATCATACAATTATGTTATATATATATATATATATATATATATATATATATATATCCATTCATTAAGAACCCGCATTAATTTGAGGACTAGTTGACCAGTTATGATCTATTAGATAAATACAATCTCCTCATTTTGAACCTCACAAGTAAATCTTGATATTTTTTGAAACAAAACAGACTAGATTATGTAAATAGTATTTTAAATCCACGTAACAAATTCTAAATATAGTATAGAAAGTTAGAAACATATACTTATAATTAGAATATAGTTAGAAAGTTGGAAACATATATTTACTATTCATATGGTTGTCCTCGAGATGAGCATAAATATATATACATATCTATCTCCTTCTCTACCTCTTAAATTTCCTAAACCACTCCTAATTCCCTTATAATCATCAATAACTAATGGAAGGGGGACGTGAAAGAAATATGGAAGTAGAAGAGAGAGAGAAACCCAAAGATACAGGTAAAAAAAAAAGCTTCCTTTTCTACTTGATATTGAGTTTTAGAATTTTAGGTTAGTTTTCTCAATACTATATATGAGTTTCATATCAATAAACAAAAGTTTGTAACATAATAATTGAAATTTCTATGCTTTTATGTGTTTTTTCTTCTTCTAGATTTATATTCCAGATGCCAATATCTCGTAATATTAGGTATGTTATGTTGTGTCTTTGCAATATAGGTCATTTTAATTTCTGTTATCATGCATGTAGATGAGGTCAACGATTCCCCAGTCGAGCAAGTGCGTCTCACCGTCCCTATCACGGACGATCCGAGCCTACCGATAGTTACGTTTCGTACGTGGTTCCTCGGCCTCCTCTCGTGCGGAGTCCTGGCCTTCCTGAACCAGTTCTTTGGCTACCGAACAAACGCTTTATTCATAACTGCGGTCTCAGCACAGATTGTAGTCCTGCCAGCGGGAAAGCTAATGGCAGCGTGGCTCCCGACCACCAAGTTCGGAATTTCGGGGACCGGACTGTCCTTCTCGCTGAACCCGGGCCCCTTCAACCTGAAGGAGCACGTGCTGATAACCATACTGGCCAACGCCGGGTCCAACGGCGCATACGCGGTGAACATCGTCACCATGGTCAAGGCTTTCTATAAAAGGCCAATTAATCCGATGGCAGCTTTTCTTCTAACTCAGACTACTCAGGTGAGCATAATGATTCATAGGTTTTTAACTTTCCAAACATATTACTTTCAATTTACCACTAATAAATTAGGGAAAATATGTATATTTCCAGAGATCTGAATTCAAAGAATAATGATAAATTATATTAAATTTTGTTGCTATATAAGTAAAGACTATAAATTCTATGACTTACTGTATCATATGATCCCGAATAAACTATATGAGACACAATTTATGATACACAATATGAAACCCAAATAGATTGGTGTACAATACATATTACTAAGTTAATAAGCTAACTTATAATATTCCACAAGAAAATCATCCTACAACAAATTTTATCCTAATTTGGATTCATGTTTTTTTTTCTTTTTTTTCCTTCGAAGAAGGTAAATTTTATTTATGTCCCTTCGAGAGGCTACAAACTCAGCCCGAAAGCTTACAATCAATCCAGCCCTAAGGTCTATATATACAATTTTTAGTCCGAAGGTCATATCCAGCCTGAAGGCTCATGTACAACTTGAATTATGGATTCGAGAAAGAAATTTGGATTCATGTTGTACAACTTAAATTATGGATTCTAGGATTTATTCATTCAAAATTATATCCGGAGAATGTACACTACATCCTGTCACAAGTGTATTTCTTCATTAAGGAATTACCCAAGGAATTATTAAACTTAAAGTCATCATCACGTGAATTGCAAATTCAGAGCAAAAAAAAAAACAAAAGAATTGGCTAAACCATATCCAAAGAATATCACAATCCAAACAAAATTTAGTTTGAACTAATTAAATGTGATTATGCGCGCCATCAGGTTTTCAAATAAACATTCAACATTATATATATCGAACTAATGACCACATGCTCTGGTTCTGAAAGTTACTGAGCTTGATCTTCTACTTTTGTTGCGACAAACAAAAATAAATTTCAGATGATGGGTTATGGCTGGGCTGGCATATTCAGAAAGTACCTAGTGGACTCCCCATACATGTGGTAGCCTTCCAATCTTGTGCAGGTCTCCTTATTCAGGTGTGTGCATTGGCATATATTATTAATGAAAAATGCTAACTTGTCTGCAGTTTTGTAATTGCGAAGCCACGTGGCAGCAGCCTATTGCCTCTTCCCTCTCCTATTTGCTCTGGTTCGTCATCTAAAATCAATCCTATGAGACGGTGCCATGTGGGTGGACTACAGACATGTCCACGGTCACAAACCGCACGCATGCGAACCAAATAGTATTAATTTATATTATTAAAAATTTCAAATAGGGTAGCATTTCATGAGGAATTGTATTAATTATGTTTGAACAAGAATTCAAAATATATACTGCAGGGCGTTGCATGAGGAAGAGAAGAGGCCAAAGGGAGGGACAACAAGACTCCAATTCTTCCTCGTAGTTCTGATCACGAGCTTCTGCTACTACATCATCCCCAGCTACCTCTTCCAGACCATAGCCTCCGTGTCCATCATCTGTTACATATGGAAGAACTCGGTCACGATGCAGCAGATCGGGTCCGGAAATGTCGGCCTCGGCATCGGGGCCTTCGGCATCGACTGGGCGACCGTGGCCGCCTTCAACGGCTCCCCCCTGGCCACCCCTGGGTTCGCCATCCTGAACATCCTGGTCGGATACGTCATGATGGTCTACGGCATCCTGCCCTACGCCTACTGGAGCAACGCGTACGGGGCAAAGAGGTTCCCGCTCATATCTTCGAGTACGTACTCGGCCGACGGGAGCCGGTACGACGTGGAGGCGGTGCTGGACCCCAAGACCTTCTCCTTTAGCCAGGAAGGCTACGACCGGGTCGGACAGATCAACCTCAGCGTCTTGTTCGCTTACACCTACGGCCTGAGCTTTGCCACACTGGCCGCGGCCTTGACCCATGTTGCTCTATTCCATGGAAGGTACATACGCACATAGTTTAGATAAATAAATAATGCATGCACGCCCATAGTATAATATTACATCAGGACTTGGTAAATCTGACAAGACTTTGGACTTCACAATCTCCCCTTTGCTTACCCAACTCTCTGGGAAGGCCATACAAGCATTGATGCATTAATTATTTTCTATGCCCGCGTGCAGGACGATATGGAGGCAGACTAGAGCAGCATATAGGGATAACATCGGCGACGTGCACACGAGGATAATGAAGAAAAATTACCAATAGGTTCCCCAGTGGTGGTTTATTAGCATCCTAGTTTCGATGCTTGCTCTTTCCATTTTCACATGCGAAGGCTTCGGCAAACAGTTACAGCTTCCCTGGACGTGGGTGCTATACTCAGCCCTCCTAGCGCTCTTCTTCACTCTCCCGATTGGTATCATCACGGCCACAACGAATATGGTACCGTACTTCTTCTTCTTCTTCTTCTTCTTCTTCTTCTTCTTCTTCTTTTTTGATTTTTTGTATAGATTATCTACCTCTAGCCTACCTGAATCCACAGTAGCCCCAGCTTTAGTTTCTCGGTCTGCTTCTCGTACATATCTCAATTGTCCTAGCAACCTAAGCTATTATACTGACTCAGCTCATGAATGTACTGTAGACAATGGGGCTGAATGTGATCACGGAGTTGATCATCGGTTACTGTCTCCCGGGGAAGCCTCTCGCTAATGTGGCCTTCAAGACCTACGGCTACATTAGCATGACTCAGGCTATCACTTTCCTTCAGGATTTCAAGCTCGGTCACTACATGAAGATACCACCCAAGTCTATGTTCTTCGTCCAGGTAAAACACTATTGTCTTTATATAGATGTGTGTATACGATAGCTAGGATCCTAGTTGCTTCTAAGTCACAATCACCCCTCCATGTATATGCGCGGACAAGCACATCTTTACCCCAGGAGAATGTTATAACAACTTATACCTTGTCCACCTGTTAAAAATTTTATTAAAAAAATTAAAATTAAAAGTTTATATATATATATATATATATAATATTCAAATCATATTTAAACTATCTAAACATATATCTAAAACTCTACAAACATATCTATAACAAATTTTAATTAAAATATATTTAAATAAAAATTAAATTATTTTAAATTTCTATTTATTTTTCCATTAATATCAGGATTAAAAAAAATGGTACGTGTTAATGACTATGTATGCCAACATGTACGCTATTGCAGCTTGTGGGAATGATCATCTCGTCTTCCATAACCCTAGGCACGGGGTGGTGGCTCCTGGAGACGGTAGAGAATATATGCGTCCCCGAGATGCTACCGAAGGGCAGCCCGTGGACGTGCCCCGGCGACAACATCTTCTATAGCGCGTCGATCATTTGGGGCGTGGTCGGCCCAGCTCGGATGTTCGGGAAGCTCGGGCTCTACGAGAAGCTCAACTACTTCTTTCTCATCGGCTTCCTGGCCCCCGTGACGGTGTGGCTCCTCTCCCTGCTCTTCCCGAAGAAGAAGTGGATCCGGCTCGTCAACATGCCCATCATCCTTAGCGGTGCCTCGGCCCTGATGCCGTCGAGGACGGTAAACTAGAACATGTGGTTCGCGGTGGGGATCTTCTTTAACATCGTGGTGTACAAGAGGCACAAGGGGTGGTGGGCCAAGTACAACTACATACTCTCCGCGGGGCTCGACGCCGGGGTGGCGTTCATGGCGGTGCTGACGTACTTCACGCTGCAGATGCAGGACATCGAAGGGATCGACTGGTGGGGCATTGACACGCACTGCCCGCTGGCGAGCTGCCCTACTGCCCCCGGTGTCCACAAGGAAGGTTGCCCTAGCTAATTAAGTTTCAATAGGGGACTGTTGTGGGGTCTTGTTCTAATATGTTTACAATGCTAATAATTATGTACATAATTTCACTATGCAATTTACTTTGTATTGATTTTATTCCCATGAAGTTGTTAGCAGAATAGATGTATGTATATACTTGTTATTCTCTTGCTACTTCACTGCTCTTGCTAATTGACCATTCTCTCTGTAGCTGCCCTGTTTTCCATTTTGAAGTTCATTAAATATTTTGGACATACATTTTTTTTAAATTTGCTGTAGCATTTACATTTATTACTGTTTGCATCTCATAGAGAGGTAACTTCACTGTATTCATATGGTGGTAGTGATGCTATCCACTTTTATGTTGGCTAGCTAGTCAAACAGTAGAAGTAGAAAAATTACACTCTCAGATGGCAAATATAAGTGAATTAGCAAAAATTGATTTGGGAAATCAATTATCCCAACAGATTTTTAGAAATTTTGAAATTCAAAAATTGAACCCACTTTCCAAAAACAGACATTATACTTCATGTTTACCAAACAGGCTCTTAATGGCCACAGTTTTAAGTTTTTTTTTTAAAGGGCTAAACGTGACATAAAGTTGGTAGCAGCCTTCTTAACCTATCCAAGTAAGGCATTTTTGGGGCTACTAATCTAAACCTCAACTCCTAAAGTTTGTAAGACTCGGGGATCCATTAGGACCAGATAATTCGATTCTGGTCTATATCAAAATCTGATTACAACAAGATGGGGATTACTATTTGTCTGATTTGAACCACATGTTACTCAAGGTGTTAAACAGACGACCCAAAAACTATTTTAGGCCTAGGCTGGTCAAATCCAGGCTAGGTAAGCCTGGGCCCAATCAATGAGCCAGGTCGGTTAGGCCCGGTCCGGCCCACCCTTTCCTTATAGGTCGGGTCGAGTTTATGTTTCACCAACTCGGGCTCGGACCGGCTCCCCCACCGATCTAAGCCAAGCTCAACCCTGAAAAATAGGTCGACCCGGCCTAGTGTGGTCCCAGACCTGGGTTGACCAGATCTCCCCCTGCAATCCCTACCCATATTTATTGAAATCATTGGAGATTGGTTTACAATTTTACTCCCTCCCCCTTTAAATCATAAGTAAAATATTGGAGTATTTTGGAAAAAAATAATCATATTAGTCCTTTGGGGGGGGTAAACCCCCTCACCCAATTTTAGGTATACTTAGCTTAGTAAGATATTAGGGTTTATTTAGAATTGATTAGGATTAGGAATTGGAAGTAATATCGTCTATTCATTTTTGTTACACTTGGTGCACCTTACCGTTGCTTCGATATTTAGAGCACTACACTAGCTTTTTCCCTCCAACAAATTATACACCCTTGACCTAGACAAGCCAGTCTTCAATCTTGACCTTTATGTCACTCACAAACACTCCCTCTTGTTCTTTATTTTAATAACACAACATTCATGACACAATTTTCCATTCAAACCTAAGTCATGCATCTATGTCCAATCCAATCAAAATTGGAGACACAACTCCAACTCGTTCCTTACAACCAATTATATGACTATGACCTACAATAAGCCTACAACATCCATGATACTTTGTCCCACCCGAATGAACCCCTACATGCTTTCAACACAACAATAATCACCATGACATATTTTTCTAGTCATGATGAACAACCAACTTAACCTAGCCCTAAACAAGTCCAAACACCCAACTCAAACCCTCACACACCCTCACATGGTTCATATAAAATACCCTACACCAATCCCCCTCTCTACAACACACCAAACACCATGTTTTTTATACTAAATTCTATTTTTAACCCAATGGAATGAAGAAATCAGGCCACACCCTAAATAGGTACAACTCATTATTTAACTCTCTCTTCACTCTTAAAGTACACCCTAATTATGGACAAACCATTAATGGGCAGCCATCACCTCCTTCATTTTACACTCCGGCCTACACCCTCCACCATCACTTCAAACTTTGACTAAACATATTCTAAACCTCAACACTCAACCTTCACATCACCTTTGCACTTAATGCACACCTCACCCTCTCCCTCTTTGGTCGATCATATCTTACTACCCTCCTTTTTTTTCTTTAGATTTCCTGCATTCCCTCCTTCCGCTCCTTCACTTCACTTCACAAACCCTCCAACAAAAACCTCCATAACAACTCCTATTTCTAGCTCAAATAAGTTTATCCAAGCTGAACTGATTTTAGAACCACCCCATCTCCGGCCTTCCACCACCCATCACAGCTCCACCACCACCTACACGACTACCCTACCTTCTCCCCTACTTCTCCAATACCTTTTCATTTCACAACTCAACCCCAAACTCTCCCTACATCAGTCCTAAACAGCTAGAACAGAAACTGGTTCCTATTGAACTCGATTTCAGCAACCCTTCTAAATCTGACCCCTTGCTGGCCTCCACAATACTAAAACCACCTCCGAAACCTCCCTACCTTCCTCTTTTACCTCTTGCCTACCTCTCCTAAGAACCAAAGCATCTATGACCAACTGGAACAACCCTAACAACAGCTACAACCAAGAAGGTTCCAGGTTGAACCCAAAATTGTGCAAGTTGTGCACATAGCAGTTCCACTCACATTTCACTTTGGTTTGTTGCTTATTCTCTTCCTACTCAACCTATTCCTCTTGTTCTTCATCTTCGCCTTTAGGTTCTTCACCATTTTCTTTATCATTTTTATCATAATCACCATGAATATCTACTACTTCTTCAGGACAAAACTTTGAATGTATATATGCACATCTATTAGTTATTATCACTTCACCATGACTAAAACCCTTGTAAACACTTGTCAAACATGATTTTAAATCCATCTGCCATAAAATTCCATAATACATAAATGTATGTGTTTAGGGTGTTATATATATATATATATATATATATATATATGAATGGGACTTGGAGAAATGTTTTGCAACTTGTTGTGCACCTAGTCTAGGTTTTGTTCTAGATAAGTTATGGTATATAAACATCATGTAAAAGGATATTATATGCCATGCTAGTTAGTATTCATTGTGTTAGAATGTATATAGTGAGCATGCAAGTATGAAATGAGGATGATTACACTCGAATAACTACTTGTGTTAATTTGACACTTGTTATATATAAATATCGTGAGCACCCTGATTTTTATATAGGATTATTTTGGTAATTAGCAATTAATTTTTTTATTTATTTAATTTAAGTATTTATTTGATAATTTATTGAACTATAGATACTTTTTGACCTAGTCTTGAGATTTTAGTACAACACTAGCCCTTACCTTCCGACCAACTTTGCATACTAGACTTAGACGAGCTAAATTAGGTTCATGGATTGAATGTCACTCATAAATTCGTATCTCTATACTTCATTTTTGTCGTTGCATACGATTTTAGCCTTTTGTCGTTGCGTACGATTTTAATGCGCAACATCAACCATTTTTTATCTAACCAACTTCATATCCATGAGCCTAACTAGACCTAACATGTTCATATTAAGGGTGTCCCATTCATTTAAATCCCAACATGCTTCATAAATATCACATGGTTTAAATTCTAGTTTAAATATCCAGTTTTCCATTTTAGGAAACCGCATCTTACATATCTTTTGTGCACTTTATTTAAATTAAAATAATTAATTATACAACAGGCCAAGGATAATTAAAAGCCTAACAAACCCTTATGGACCCTTAAACACAGGTCCCTTTTGTGCCCAACACAACTCCAAGCAACCAACACCCAAAAGCTCAACCAACAAGTATATATAAACATGCAACCCTCTCCTCTACCTAGCCCTAGTCGCCTCTCCTCTCTTATAAAAAACAACAAAAGCACCCCCTCCCTTTTTAAAATCTCCTCTCCCTTTCCCACACGTGTCACGCCCCAGTCCCAAAATACGTAGGACTAGGAATACGTAATATGACAGATACGCATTCGACCAGACTCTGGTCTGACTCAAATATGTATAAGCTATAATATAATGGTCCATATCTATATAAAATAGTAAATATATCTATGTCTCAATCCACAATGAACATAATATATAAAGAATGAGCTACATGTGCTAAAGTCGGCCGCCCAGTAACATACAAACTCGAATAGACTCGAGAAAGAAATATGAGTCTATAAAAACTAGGCTATATCAGTAGATGAATCAATAATATGCATAAATAAACATAACTCTAGTAGAAATAATATAATTACCTGATACCAATGCCCATATAACAAAGCAACATATATTAGCAACTCCAGGCAGGCTCCATAATGATCTATGCTGCAAAACTGGTAAGGGACCAGGTCCTCAGAGGGACGTAACTAGGTACAAGAAACAACATGCCAATGTAACATTAAAATAATATGCAATATGCTCAAGGATATCTATCATAACCAGCTAAGTGAATGCAAGTGAGAACGTACTCGTCTGCTAAATCACCTGGGCCTATAGGTCTACATAGACACAACAGTAGCTAGTAGTACTAGTAGAAAGTAGTAGTAGTAGTAGTAGTAGTAGTAGTAGTAGTAGTAGTAGGTGCGTACAGGCCCCGTCAAAGTACCTGCAGCACTATAGGACCCAAAGCGCAAGCATCGGTAGCTAGTAGTGTGTGGTAGCCCAGTGGTACGGTAAATTCTCTCCAATCCCATGTATATCACGTCTCATATCTATGATACGTAAGATAATCACTATCAATATCTCAAGTCCAGGTATAAATAACATCATATCAACTAGCACATGTCTCAAGTCCTGTCCTAAAACAGAAGCCGGAATACTCGAATATCTCAAGTGTGACTTCTGTACATGAGAGTCGTGTGTAGTGTCCTAAGATAATTAGTGCAAGTATTGCACGTATAAGGTATACGATGATAATACAATCTAATGATACCAAATTCTGCACACAAAAGTTGGCAGCCGAATATGATTCAGACGCAAAGTATCGTCACGGTCCTAGGATCACAATAAAGTACATGAAATAAAATATAGACTATAATTTGAAACAAAAATTAAGCATAATATACCGAGACTAAGGCAAGGTATACTTTTCTGGATTCTGGATGATGGTTTAAAAAATTCCAAGTGGCGAGCTCATAACGTAAATTGCTCCCGAAAAGGTAAAATCCATACGAACGTCTCTGGATGCTGAAATAAAAATAACTAATATTACCAAAATATAAGAAATAGATCAGATTAATTACCAATAAGTCCAATTTGAACACAGGAGAAAAATTGGACATTTTGGGTCAAAGCGGGGTCTACAGGTGGTCCACTTCGTATCGAAAAACGTATCGAAGACAAAATTCTCTAAATTCGATAAACTTAGCATCTACGAGTCCAGAACGATGATACAAACTCAATGAAATATTCGAAATTGGATACCAAGTAGCCGGTCATGAAATCGCCCGTTAAGTCGGACCGTAGGGCCCACAAAACAGTATTCTGGTCAACGTTCTTCGAATCAAACAAAACTTGGGTCACAGGACTAGCATAATTCTACGAGTCCGATGACGCAAGTTTCATTTTAGAATGAAAAGTACACCCAAAGTAAGAGAGAAATTTTGCAAATGATCGATACAGAGTTCTTTGTCGGATACGAGTTGATTTTGCTACACACACACGATCATTTCGAGTTATGTCGATTCCCACACGTCAGAAAATACCATACGAACCTATTGGTATAATTGGTATACGACGAGGTTGTCCGGTTTGACTAGACCAACTCTGTATCGCAAAATTTAAATTTAAAAAACAATTATTTTTTGGGGTTTGGGAACTGAGTTTTGGGATAATAAGATCTACGAATTAATCTAGACTAATTATACGAACATGAAGGTGGTTATACCTACTGTGAGTAAGAGGAAATGGTTCATTGAACGGAGCTACGATGTGGGAGAAACAAATCTGTGAAGTTGGCGCCACAAAACTGTAAATATAATTTCAGTTTTAAATACGCAACTTGGAGGCTAGTTTTGATCTATAAAACATTCGAATTTATGGTTGAAATTGGAGAGAAGGGTAGAGCTATATACCAAGATTGCGATGGAAGTTTAGGATCGTCGATCCAACGGTTGTATGGCCCAGAAAACATGTGCAAAGTTGTTATGTCGAAACACAAAACTACCTTCAAAATCATGTACGCCACAGCAGGATCGATTTTGATTCACAGTAATCGCCCGTATCGAGCGTCGAAGCGGACGTTGGCGCTTCGTGGGGGCTGTTACTCTGATATACTACTACCAAAGTTCGTACGGGGTTGCCTGGACTCGCGCACGGGTTACGCAGAGGATCGCGCTAACTCGGTGTGTAGGGGAGGCTGTTGAAGGGGTCGCACAGGGGTGCCACAGGAGAACGAATGGGGGGTTTCGGCTGTAGGTAACGTTTGGAATGGGTTGATCAGGTGATTAAGGAATTTAATTAGAATTTAATAGGTATAAAGAGAGTTGGTGCTCCTTGGAGGTAGGGTAGTAAAATAGGTTATGTATTGTTGATTTATTTATTTATATATATATTTAAATTACTAAAAAAACCAAAAAATTCTATATTTGAAAATTAAGGGGGGTTTTGTAACCTCCGTATCTAGAAATTCTAGCTTAAATGTTGTTTTTAGGTTAATTTGGGGCTAGTGGAATTTTTCCATAATTTTTAGTTAATTAAAAACTAGTAACACTAATTTTCTAGAAATTTCAAGAATTTATTTTAGGTTCAAACTTAATTAAAAATAGCCCAAACTTTTATTTTAGGTTATAAATAATCAAATATATTTTCTAGAATTTTTTGAGAATTTTTTGATTATTTTTAGCATTTATTTTGAGTTAATTAGGGAAAATTGAATTAAAAACTATTTTCTGAAAATAAAAACCAAAAAAAAGTAATTATTTCTTCCCAGTCAGCCAACAGGGGCCCACCTGTCAGCCTCCCGCAGGCAACTTGATGGGGCCCTCCTGTCAGCGACCGCGGGGTGGGTGTGGGTGCAGCCGAGCCGACCGCGAGCCGAGCCGAGCCGAGCCGAGCCGCGTCCTAGTCCGAGTCGGACTGAGCTGAGCCGAGCAGCATCGAACCCTGACCGTTCGATCTGAGTGGACAGCATCGGATGGCTTCTACATGGCACTCCGTTGAGCCGCGTCTTCCCTCTCTCCTCTATATATATAATAGTTAGGTTATTAATTTCTAGGGTTTTCTTTGAGCCAAATTTTAGAGAATTGCCATCTAGGGTTCCTTCATCTTCCAGAAGCCATTGCGCATAGCTCCAGACTCCAAACCAGGCCCAATTTCTTGCATTAGAATGATATTAAGGTTAGATTTCTGAATATATAAATTGTTTTACGAAATTATGAGTATTAAATTCTGGAAAATTCGTAGAGCACAGCATGTCCAAAAATAGACGCGTCTCGATGTTTTTGCGATTCCAGGAGAACCAAGAATTAGAATCATGAACCATTTGAAGTTTCAGAAAGCTAATGTCAAAATCATTGACATATGTTTTTACTAGAATTTAATTTGACATATTTATATACTGTTAATTCTGTAGAACTTCTAGGTTAGAATTTAACCATCGGTGCACAATACAAAATTTGTATGTGCCATAATTCCCAAACGAATTTGAATTCGGACGAGCCATAAATTCCAGCATATTTTTAACACTAAAATATACAGGAAATCATGCATGAAAGTCGATTTTGTGTCTGTTGACTTTTCGGTCAACAGATCGCCTCGATTTGCGTGCCATGAGTCTCGAGTCGATAAAATTTAGGTTCTTTTGGACAAAATTAGGATTTGACCTAAAAATTAGAATAATAAGATTAAAATAGGATTTTGGAGTAATTATTCTAGAATTAAATAAATTAAAATAAATTATCTTTTGACATGATAAATTTGTATTACATAGGCTATTTGAACTGTGACTGGGATTCTGATTCATTCCAGCTAAGGACCACAGACGAGTACATTTTCGTGATTATATTCAGTGCTTGATAGTCTCTATAATGCATGCTTAGTATCAATTATTTGATTCTTGACACTTGTTACACGGATTATTATGATGTAATCTTATTATGAGATAAGTGATTATTCTGGATTATTGTTATTTCTTCGTGACTGGTTTGGAATCCATGTGTACATGTGGGGAGGGGAAATACTTAGTAGACGTGTGAACTACCCTTCTATCCTATGGTCTTTTCTGGAATAATAGCAGCCATGCACGACATGTGTGCTTTGCCGGATATTACCCCCTACCCGTTCACATGTCAACAAGGTATTTCAAATCACATAGAGTAGTTATTCTTATCTGTTCTTCCATCCATTATAGTTATTTCTTTTGTTGCTTGGAGATATTGTACTATATGTTTGCCATGACAGGACTTCAGCATTTGGTTATTCTAGTTGCTTTATTGTGAGTTCAGTTTGTTGCTATCATATATTCCCTGCTATTTATTGTCTTATAGCTTCTACCATGTGTTGGAACTATTTTTATTGTGATGTACTCGTTCCTTTCCTGACTGGATAAATATTTTAGGTGACTACATTGAGGATAAAATCCATACACATTTTGGACCGTATGCTAGCGACATAATATAGCCTGATCTTGCCCTTCCGGACGATCAGGGAGAGTTAGCAGCTCAGATACCGTCTGCGATGGAGTAGTTTATTAGTAGTTGATTTTGTTAGTTATTTGGATCAGATTGTTCTCCGATAGTTTCCTAAAGTATTTTCAACATTATATTTGGATAATTAGTTTTTGGAAAGATTTATTGTACCCAAATCAAGGTTATTATTTTAATATTATCTTGGTGCATTCTTTTAAACTAGTGACTGTGATTGAGTATAATATAGAGATATATATATGTTGTGAGTTATAGATTACTTGTGGCTTATTGTACAGCGTTCTACCGTCGACACTGCGGCGTAGGCTGGGCGTACTCAAGACTCGTGCCCAAATCTAGGGTGCGGGTCGTGACACATTTTTAGTGGCGGCCAATGCAGGTCAAATTTTATACTAGGTTGCAAACTCGTGGTGGTACTCAATTTAGATGTACGACTGCGAGCCTGCCATAGGATATACATACTAGGAATAGGAAAATACTCAATCACAACTAGGAATTCCATATACTCAATTTGCTAACCCTTATTACTTCCTTTCGAGCAATTAGACCTCTTTCATAATTGATTATCCTTCTTGAATAATTCATTATCTTGTGTCACATCAACTTTATTCTTGTTGTTTTCAACCTTTCAGAATGCCACCCAAGACTAGAACGTGCGGTGCCAGAGCCAATAGTGCTTTTCCTACACCACCCGCATCACAGAGCTTCATATCTGTATCCTTTGTGCTTAAGCATAGTTTAGTATCTGAACCCTTGAGTAGGAGTTGCAAGATTACGACTGGTGGAGGCACTATCATAGTCAGTGATACTTTTAAGGGGCATCGTGTTACCTTGGGAGGCCATAATTTGGATGTTAGTTTACTCATAATGCCACTTCCGAGTTTTGACATTGTCCTTGGAATGGATTGGTTGAGTATACACCAGGCTAGCATAGACTGTCGTGGAGGATGTGTACTGTTTTGCCCTCCAGGAAAGCTAGAATTTAAGTTTGTTAGGGGAGGAGTTGAGCAGAGTGATGGAATTATTTGTGGAGCCATGGTAGCAAAGACGGACTTGCCACACCCGATTATTGTAGAAATTTTAGACGTATTTCCTGAGGAGCTTCCCGGATTGCGACTGGACAGAGATCTTGAATTTTCTATAGACTTAGTGCTTGGGGCAGAACCGGTGTCGCAGCGAGTCTACAAGATCAACAACAGCGAGCTGACAGAACTGAAAAAAAGTAGGTGGATGATTTGCTAGACAAGGGTTTTATTAGATCGAGCTTCTCGCCTTGGGGATCCCCGGTCTTATTTGTACCAAAGAAAGATGGGTCGGTACGAATGTGCATTGATTATAGGGCTCTGAACAACCTCACCATCAAAAATAAATATTTGCTACCAAGGATAAACGATCTTTTCGATCAGTTGAGTGGAGCGAGGGTATTTTCAAAGATCGATTTGATGTCTAACTATCATCATTTGAAGGTGAAGAAGAAAGATATTCCAAAAACTGCATTTCGGATAAGATACGGCCAATATGAGTTTATGGTGATGCCATTTGGGTTGACTAATGTCCCGACAGTCTTCATGAACTTGATGAACAAGGTGTTCCACTAATACCTTGACAAGTTTGTAGTAGTATTCATAGATGATATTCTTGTCTATTCGAAGACACCGGAAGAACACGAGAAGCATCTAAGGATTGTGCTAGAGACCCTTCGGAAGGAGAATCTCTATGGAAAACTCTCAAAATGTGAGTTCTTTCTAGATAAGGTAGAGTTCCTTGGGCATGTGGTAACTGGAGCCAGGATATCGGTGGATCCAAAGAAGATTGCTGCTGTAGAGTCTTGGACCACTCCGAGTTCTGTTGCAGAGATCAAAAGCTTCTTAGGATTGGCCGGATATTACCAAAAATTTGTAAAGAATTTTTCATGGATCACAGAGCCGTTGACTAGACTCACTAGGAAGGATGTGCATTTCAAGTGGACCGAAGAATATCAGGCTGCATTTAATGAGCTAAAGAAGAGATTAACCACAGCGCCTGTTTTGACGGTGCCATCGGGGACAGGAGGATTTGTCATTTATAGCGATACTTCAGGAAAGGGCTTGGGATGTGTTCTAGAGAAGAATAAGAATGTGGTGGCATATGCTTCTAGACAGTTGTGGCCACATGAGAGAAACTATCCTACTCACGACTTAGAACTAGCAGCGGTGATCTTCGCTCTAAAGCTATGGAGACATTATCTGTACGGAGAGCGTGTGTAAATATACACTGACCACAAGAGCTTAAAGTACGTCTTTATGCAGAAAGAGCTGAATATGAGGCAACGTAGGTGGCTAGAACTGATGAAGGATTTTGATATTTTACTATAATACCATCCAGGGAAAGCTAACGTAGTTGCCGATGCATTGAGCAGATATCCAGTAGCGATGTACTTGACAACGGATCGTCACTTATTAGCAGAATTAGATAGCCTAGGCATCAATATTATTATTCCAGGAGTCAAGACGCAGATGATGGACATACAAATTCAATCAGGATTGATTGAGAAGATTCGAGAGACGTAGTACCAGGATGAGGGTCTGCAAAGCCTCAGAGCTCAAGTACAGGCAGGATTGATAGATGACTTCTCTATTGCAGAGGATGGTTCTCTAATGCACGGGACTAGGTTATGTGTGCCTAGGGGGGACCTGCGTGAAGAGATCATGTAGGAGGCTCATCGTTCTCAGTATTCTATACACCCGGGAGCTAACAAGATGTATAAGGACCTGAGGGAACACGTGTGGTGGTATGGAATGAAGCAAGAGGTAGCATGTTTTGTCGCCAGATATTTAGTGTGCCAGCAGGTCAAAGCCGAGAGGCAGAGACCAGGAGGATTGCTACAGCCACTACCAATTCCTGAGTGGAAATAGGAGCATATCATGATGGATTTTGTTTTCGGACTTCCACGCACTCTAGGAGGAAAGGACGCAATTTGGGTCATTTTGGATAGGCTGACCAAATTAGCCCACTTTTTGCCTTTCAAAGTAGGATTATCCACGGAGAAGCTCACTAATTTATATGTAAGACAGATAGTCAGGCTGCATGGAGTTCCAGTAAGCATCGTGTCTGATCGGGATAGTAGATTTATGTCCCACTTTTGGAGGAGTTTGTAGGCTAGCTTGGGTACCCATCTAAAATTTAGCACGGATTATCACCCTCAGATGGATGGACAGTCAGAGAGGACTATTCAGACGCTCGAGGATATGCTTTGGACATATGTACTAGATTTTGGTGGGTCCTGGAAGGATCATCTTTACCTGGTAGAGTTTGCATATAATAATAGCTATCAGGCTAGTATCGAGATGTCTTCTTTCGAGGCTTTGTACGGTAGGAGATGCCGAACTCCATTATCTTCGGATAACGTAGGAGAGAGAGTACTTTTGGGACCAGAGATGGTTGTTGATGCTGCAGAGAAGGTAAAGCAGATTAGAGAGAGACTTCGGGTGGCTCACGACAGACAGAAGCAGTGGACCAATAGCCACAGGAGACCGCTAGAGTTTGAGGTATCGATTCGTTCATTTAAATAGTTATTACGTTTTTAGATCATGCATTAAGTTCCTGTTTTGGCATAGGTTGGCGACTTAGTGTTCTTGAGGATCTCTCCGACTTGTGGAATAATTCGTTTCGGAGGAGGTGGAAAGCTTAGTCCAAGATTCATCGGACCTTTCAATATTCTGGAGAAGGTCGGAGTAGTAGCTTATCGACTAGACTTACCGCCTATATTGGAAGGAGTACACAACGTGTTCTATGTATCCCAGCTGAGACGATACGTGGCAGATCCTAGCCATGTATTAGATCATTCGGAGCTTGAGATTGGACCAATCCTCCGTTATCCGGAGCAACTAGTGGAGATCCTAGATCGCAGAGATAAGGTGCTTCGTAACCAAGTAATCCTCTTAGTTAGCGTTGCTTGTAGGCATCATTCTCCCGGTGAATCCACTTGGGAGCGGGAAGAGGAGATGCGAGAGCGTTACCCCTATCTTTTTGCACCATGAGGTAATTTATTTTCTTATTTGTTCTGCCTTAAATTTTGAGGACGAAATTTTTCTTAGGAGGATAGACTTGTAACCTTCGTATCCTGAAATTCTAGCTTAAATGTTGTTTTAGGTTAATTTGGGGCTAGTAGGATTTTTTAATAAATTTTAGTTAATTAAAAACTAGTAACACTAATTTTCTAGGACTTTCAAGAATTTATTTTAGGTTCAAACTTAATTAAAAATAGCCCAAACTTTTATTTTATGTTCTAAATAATCAAATATATTTTTTAGAATTTTCTGAGAATTTTCTGATTAATTTTACAATTTATTTTGAGTTAATTACGGAAAACTGAATTAAAAACTATTTTCTGAAAATAAAAACCCAAAAAAAGTAATTATTTTTGCCCAGTCAGCCAACAGGGGCCCACCCGTCAGCCTCCCGCAGCCAACTTGGCGGGGCCCGCCTGTCAGCGATCGCAGGGTGAGTGTGGGCGCAGCTTAGCCGACCGCGAGCCGAGCCGAGCCTCGTCCTAGTCCGAGTCGGACTTTGCTGAGCCGAGCCTCATCGAACCCTGACCGTTCGATCTGAGCAGACAGCATCGGATGGCTGCCATATGGCACTCCGTTAAGCCGCGTCTTCCCTCTCTCCTCTATATATATAATAGTTAGGTTATTAATTTCTAGGGTTTTCTTTGAGCCGAATTTAGGAGAATTGCCATCTAGGGTTCCTTCATCTTCTAGAAGCCATTGCGCAAAGGTTCGGACTCCAAATAAGGCTCAGTTTCTTGCGTTAGAATGATATTGAGGTTAGCTTTCTGAATATAAAAATTGTTTTACGGAATTATGAGTATTAAATTCTGGAATATTCGTAGAGCACAACATGTCCGAAATTAGACGCGTCTTGATGTTTTTGCGATTCCGGGAGAACCAAAATCAGAATCACAAACTGTTTGAAGTTTTGGAAAGCTAATGTCGAGATCATTGACATATGTTTTTACCAAAATTTAATTCAACATATTTTTATACTGTTAATTATGTAGAACTTCTAGGTTAGAATTTAACCATCGGTGCACAATACAAAATTTGTATGTGCCATAATTTCCAAACGAATTTGAATTTTGATGAGCCATAAATTCCAGCATGTTTTTAACACTAAAATATACAGGAAATCATGCATGAAAGTCGAGTTTGTGTCGGTTGACTTTTAGGTTCTTTTGGACAAAATTAGGATTTGACCTAAAAATTAGAATAATAAGATTAAAATAGGATTTTGGAGTAATTATTCCAGAATTAAACAAATTAAAATAAATTATCTTTTGACATGATAAATTTGTAATACATAGGCTATTTGGACTGTGACTGGGAATCTGATTCATACCAGCTAAGGACCACAGGCGAGTATATTTCCGTGATTACTTTCAGTGCTTGATAGTCTCTATAATGCATGCTTAGTATCGATTATTTGATTCTCGACACTTGTTACACATATTTGTATGATGGATTCTTATTATGAGATAAGTAATTATTCTGGATTATTGTTATTTTTTTCGTGACTGGTTTGGAATCCATGTGTACTTGTGGGGAGAGAAAATACTTAGTGGACATGTGAACTACCCTTTCTATCCCATGGTCTTTTCTGGAATAATAGCAGCCATGCACGACACATATGGTTTGTCGGATATTACCCCCTAGTCGTTCACATGTCAACAAGGTATTTCAAATCACATAGAGTAGTTATTCCTATCTGTTCTTCCATCCATTATAGTTATTTCTTTTGTTGCTTGGAGATATTGTACTATATGTTTGCCATGACAGGACTTCAGCATTTGGTTATTCTAGTTGCTTTATTGTGAGTTTAGTTTGTTGCTATCATATAATTCCTGCTATTTATTGTCTTATAGCTTCTACCATGTATTGGAACTATTTTTATTGTGATGTACTTATTCCTTTCCTGACTGTATAAACATTTTAGGTGACTACATTGAGGATGAAATCCCTACACATTATAGACCGTATGCTTGCGACATAATAGAACCTGATCTTGCCCTTCCGGACGATCAGGGGGAGTTAGCAGCTCAGATACCGTCTGCGATGGAGTAGTTTATTAGTAGTTGATTTTGTTAGTTATTTGGATCGGATTGTTCTCTGACAGTTTCCTAAAGTATTTTGAACATTGTATTTGGATAATTAGTTTTGGGAAAGATTTATTGTACCCACATCAAGGTTATTATTTTAATATTATCTTGGTGCATTCTTTTAAACTAGTACCTGTGATTGAGTATAATGTGTATATATATATATATATATATATATATATATATATATATATATATGTTGTGAGTTATAGATTACTTGTGGCCTATTGTACAGCGTTCTACCGCCGACACTACGGTGTAGGCTGGGCGTACTCATGACTCATGCCCAAATCCAGGGTGCGGGTCGTGACAGGTTTACAATCTACTCAACTTATAAAAAATTTGTCCTAAAAATTAAAAAATAAGCATGATGGGAAAGAACGATGATTCATTTCGAAAGAAAGTTAAATACTACTCGTTGTATCGAGTTTCTCGATATTAAAATAGGGCACAATTCAAAGATAAGGAATACACAATGGTAGAAAATAATTTAATCACGCAAGGTCATACCATGATTCTCGAATAATGGGGGATATAATTACTAATGGGTCTAGTTTGACGTCATATTCTAAGAGCAATGATACACTTAGTTCCAGTCACTGCCCAACTTATAGAGATTAAAGTTGGCCGTACAAATTTTAGTTCCGATCATATTTACAAAGGTTATTGAGAGTCTACTTTCAAGGAGGATACGAGATGATGAGGCTTTTGTGACTCTAGTCACAGACTATCAAGGTAATTTAGGTACTACCATAGTGTTAATGACTCAATAATTCTATAAAGAAAGTATAACAGTTCTCATTGCTCCTAATTAGGTCATGAGTTTATAGGATAATAGAAAATTTCTTAGTCAAATACGACTAAGGTGAGATGGCACTGATGGGTAGGTTAATCCCATATCATGGATGTCGATGAACGATGCAATAATAAGTGTCAAGGTAATATAATTTTTCAAGGGAATTATTATTGAGTAGAGAGTACAAGGGGCTAAATTTCTTGCAACACGAGTATCATGGACTTAGTTTAGCTCGAGTGGCTACGGGTATATCAGTTGTTAGGGTACTTGGGTTGTCGATGTACAATTACACCGGAATTGAATATTTAAGTATAGGTTTTCTAGAAGGAGGTATGCCACGAATGTTATAGGTTTATATGGAGTATGAGAGTTTATATTTGGGGGTGACAGCTAGTTCCTGAGTGAGTAGGTCCAGGTTAGACTCATGAATGTCAAAGTTGTTGAAAGAATTGAGTCGGTATTGCATATTAAAATTGCCCGCAACAGAAAAGAATATTTATGTGACCTTTTGGTGTATAAATGCATCATGAATATTATGCGACTAAAACGAAGCATGGAAAGGTGAGTTTGTGAGTGATAGTCATATCAAAGGTGTAGAGTGACTAGTCTAGGTCATAAAGGTGAAAGTTGTTTGAAAGAAAAGAATAGTATTGTGCTCCAAATATCTGAGCCACAACAAAGGGTATCAAGGATACAGACATTAAAAAGGTAATTTTATCTGTTTGAGTTTAACCTAATTAATACCAAAATAAATTCAAATTTATCCTGAATTTTCAAAAATAATTCTACACTAAAACCAGGGGCTGGCCATCTACCCAACTTATAAAAATTAAGTTGGTATTAAAACTAAGGTCATGGTCCTACTAACAAGATTTCTGGAAGGGCCTATTTTTTAAATAAGGATACAAGAATTCTAGGATTTACTGGCCGTAATCAAGGATTTTCTAAGAAAACCTAAAAACTATTAGGGTGCTATTAATCAACAACTTTATAACTACCCATCCAATACTGCTCTTGTATAGTTCAAGCTTCTACAAGGCAGAAGAAATGACTGAGTCGGATCTAACTAAGGCAAGGTTGTATAGAAGTTTCGATCATCGATGGACATTAATGACGAAGAGACCAAAATCGAGGGAATCATATTTTGAAAAAAATTTGGACCACGATAAAAAAAAATTATGATAAGTATACAGGGTTGTATAAGGCACAATTAGGTAGGTATTTGGAGAATCAAGTCATGGTAACTAGATCATGGGAATTAGAGTAGAAAAAAACCGATACCTATGGTGATATAGATATTAACACAAGTAGTGGTACCAACTGAGGGATTGATTTTTTAATTAAGGCACAACTAGGGAAAGAGAAAGGATCTACTCATTTGGATAATTAGAAGGCTTGTTGCAGCAAAAGCAAGAGGCTTATGATCGTAAAACAAGATAGGAATTATTAATAGAAAGGATAGGAATACAGTCGATAAGTAATACAACAAATCATTGATCTCGATACTATACTTCCTATAAATTTTATTCTATATAACCTCACCCATACTATTGGCAACCTAATTCTAGCTATAGATAAGTACCATACATTTCTTATAACTACGTCTAACTCACATATTCCTAACTTAGTAGGTAAGGGTCAAGGCTAAACTAAGCAGGTACTCAGGTCTATTACTCATGACATATTATTTACTACTGACACTCTTCAAATCACGATTGGGATTGGTCCTTCTAATACTAGTCTAACCCTTCATTGGAATGTCTATTTATTCTCATGCAACTTACCCCTTCTATTACCTTTCCCTCTGTACAGTTGTTCTTCTAGTTTCTACTATCTTTCTCATAGAAGTCCTCTTGGTTAGGTTACTACCCTATAACACAAGCATCAAGTCATGATCATCTCTTCTAAGTGATAATTGTATCGAACTCCATAAAATGGTAAGATTCTACACAAGCTTAGGTCTAATCTTAACTACAAGGTTTGTCAAGCTATTTTATTCATTATGAGAATCTTAAATCATATCCTCTAAAGTCTTCCTTAAGGTTGGTCCAATTGGTTTATGAGGCTACACATATTCTAAGTTTTAATTGGGTATCCTCTCAATAGTTACCATAATCATCTCAGTCATTATGGAAACTCGATGGTTGAAATTGGAGAGCAGGGGAGAGATATATACCAAGATTGCGATGGAAGTTTAGGATCGTCGATCCAACAGTTGGATGGCCTAGAAAATATGTGCAAAGTTGTTGTGACGAAACAAAAAACTGCCTTCAAAATTATGCGCGCCACGACGGGATCGATTTTGATTCACATAAATCGCCCGTATCGAGCGTTGGAGCGGACGTTGGCACTTCATGGGGGTTGTTACTCTGATATACGACTACCGAAGTTTGTGCGGCGTGCACGACATGCGAGCGATGCCACGCGTGATGGTCGCACGGGTTGCCTGGACTCGCACGTGGATTCCGCAGAGGATCGCGCTAACTCGGTGTGTAGGGGAGGCTGTTAAAGGGGTCACACAGGGGTGCCACTAAATATCGGGGTTTGCCTGCGGCCGGCAGCAGCAAGAGCAGCTTCAACCGCGGGACAGGATGGCCGACGGAGGAGAGGCAGAGGGAAGATTCGATGGTGGAGTATAAGAGTGCACCGAACGGTTTGCTACTGCACGCGATGGTCATATTTGTCACCTAAGATCGCACGCGAGTCAGGAGTGGTCCCGCGGTGGCGCGAAAGCCCATCGGCGATAGTCGCTCAGGGTAGAGCTGTCGTTGTGATGCGTCCACAAGTTGGTGGTGGTCTGACCACGGGATCGCTGGCGAGTGGAGTGGGATGGAGGTTTGTGTGAAGGATAAATAAGGAGGAGGGATCGACAGTAGTGTATAGGAATAGGGTTTTGAATGGTTGGAATTATGGAGAGAATGTAAATGAAGAAGAGGAATAGGTCTTAGGGTAAAGATCCAAGGAGAACGAATGGGGGGTTTCGGCTGTAGGTAACGTTTGGAATGGGTTGATCTGGTGATTAAAGAATTTAATAGGTTTAAAGAGAGTTGGTGTTCCTGGGAGGTAGGGTAGTAAAATAGGTTATGCATTATTAATTTATTTATTTATATATATTTTTTAATTGCTAAAAAAACTAAAAATTTCTATATTTAAAATTAAAAATAATAAAATAATAAAAGTAAAAATTAAAAATTAAGAGAGTTTACAATCTACTCAACTTATAAAAAATTTGTCCTCATAATTTAAAAATAAGCATGATCGGAAAGAACGATGATTCATTTCGAAAGAAAGTTAAATACTACTCGTTGTATCGAGTTTTTCAATATTAAAATAGGGCACGATTCAAAGATAAGGAATACACAATGGTAGAAAAGAATTTAATCACGCAAGGTCATACCATGATTCTCGAATAATGGGGGATACAATTACTAACGGGTCTAGTTTGACGTCATATTCTAAGAGCAATGATACACTTAGTTTCAATCACTGCCCAACTTATAGAGATTAAGTTGGCTGTAAAAATTCTGGTTATGATCATATTTACAAAGGTTATTGAGAGTCTACTTTCAAGGAGGATACGAGATGATGAGGCTTTTGTGATTCTAGTCACAGACTATCAAGGCAATCTAGGTACTACCATAGTGTTAATGACTCAATAATTCTATAAAGAAAGTATACCAGTTCTCAATGCTCCTAATTAGGTCATGAGTTTACAGTACAATAGAAAATGTCTTAGTCAAATACGACTAAGGTGAGATGGCACTGAGGGGCACGTTCATCCCATATCATTGATGTCGATGAACGATACAATAATAAGTGTCAAGGTAATATAATTTTTCAAGGGAATTATTATTGAGTAGAGAGTACAAGGGGCTAAATTTCTTACAACATGAGTATCATAGACTTAGTTTAGCTCGAGTGGCTATAGTTATATCAGTTGTTAGGGTACTTGGGTTGTCGATGTACAATTATACCGGGATTGAATATTTAAGTATAGGTTTTCTAGGATGAGGTATGCCACGAATGTTGTGGGATCTATATGGAATATGAGAGTTTATATTTGGGAGTGACAGCTGGTTCTTGAGTAAGTAGGTCCAGGTTAGACTCATGAATGTTAAAGTTGTTGAAAGAATTGAGTCGGTGTTGCGTATTAAAATTATCCACAACAAAAAAGAATATTTATGTGACCTTTTGGTGTACAAATACGTCGCAAATATTATGCGACTAAAATGAAGCATGGAAAGGTGAGTTTGTGAGTGATAGTCATATCAAAGGTGTAGAGTGACTAGTCTAGGTCATAAAGGTGAAAGTTGTTTGAAAGAAAATAATAGTGTTGTGCTCCAAATATCCGAGCCACAACAAAGGGTATCAAGGATACAAACATTAAAGAGGTAATTTTATCCGTTTGAGTTTAACCTAATTAATACCAAAATAAATTCAAATTTATCCAGAATTTTCAAAAATAATTCTACACTAAAACCAGGGGCTGACCATCTACCCAACTTATAAAAATTAAGTTGGTATTAAAACTAAGGTCATGGCCAGTAAATCCTAGAATACCAGGGGCTTGAACTACAAGGCAGAAGAAATGACTGAGTCGGAAGCCAATACTGGTCATGGCCAGTAAATCCTAGTCATGGTATGAAAATAATTCTACACTAAAACCAGGGGCTTGAACTATACAACTTTATAAGAGAAATTACTACCCATTCAATACTGCTCTTGTATAGTTCAAGCTTCTACAAGGCAGAAGAAATAACTGAGTCGGATCTAACTAAGGCAAGGTTGTATAGAGGTTTCGATCATCGATGGTCATTAATGATGAAGAGACCAAAATTGAAAGAATCATAAGATGAAAAAAATTTGGACCACGATAAGAAAAATTATGATAAGTATACAGGGTTGTATATGGCACAATTAGGCAGGTATTTGGAGAATCAAGTTATGGTAACTAGATCATGGGAATTAGAGTAAAAAAAAACTGATACCTATGGTGATATAGATTTTAACACAAGGTGTGGTACCAACTGAGAGATTAATTTTGTAATTAAGGCACAACTAGGAAAAGAGAAAGGATCTACTCATTTGGATAATTAGAAGGCTTGTTGCTGCAAAAGCAAGAGGCTTATGATCGTAAAACAAGATAGGAATTATTAATAGGAAGGATAGGAATACAGTCGATAAGTAATACAATAAATCATTGATCTCGATAATATATTTCCTATAAATTTTATTCTATATAACCTCACCCATACTATTGGTAACCCAATTCTAGCTATAGATAAGTACCATATATTCCTTATAACTTCGTCTAAATCACATATTCCTAAATTAGTAGGTAAGGGTCAAGGCTAAACTAAGCAGGTACTCAGGTCTATTACTCATGACATATTATTTACTACTGACACCCTTCAAATCACGATTGGGATTGGTCCTTCCAATACTAGTCTAACCCTTAATTAGAATGTCTATTTATTCTCATGCAACTTACCCTTTTTATTACCTTTCCCTCTGTACAGTTGTTCTTCTAGTTTTCTTCTATCTTTCTCATAGAAGTCCTCTTGGTTATGTTACTACCCTACAACACAAGCATCAAGTCATGATCATCTCTTCTAAGTGATAATTTTATCGAACTCCATAAAATGGTAAGATTCTACACAGATTTTGGTCTAATCTTAACTACAAGGTTTGTCAAGCTATTCTATTCATTATGAGAATCTCAAAGCATATCTTCTAAAGTCTTCCTTAAGGTTGGTCCTATTGGTTTATGAGGCTACACTTATTCTAAGTTTTAATTGTGTATCCTCTCAATAGTTATCATAAACATCTCAGTCATTATGGAAACTCGATGTCTATCCTGACCAATATTGATGATTGGTAAAGGTTCTGGTCCAACAATAACTGCTGGTGGGAGTTCTAATATCTATTTGATAAGAAAAAGTTTTCTGTTAAGGCTAATCCTTATATATAACTCCAAGCTATCCTCTCGTTCTAGTAGTCTACCTAGTACAGGCATCTATCTTACCTATTTTAAAATAGATACCCCTTTCTATAAATTATTCTACCAACCCTGCTTATATAAATATATAATTAAAAGTCAAGCATGAGTGTTTATCCTTACGAAATAGGAAAGAACTGGATTTAAATGATAGAGAGTTTAGAAGGGTATCATCGAAAATAATTTTTGAGGTTCAAAGGCGATAAATAGAAATCAAAAGAAGGTTCAAAGAAATTATGGATTGAGATCCTAACAAACATATCCTAGTGCAGGCTCACTCGGTACAGTAACGTAACCCAAACGATTTAATCTGGACGTGTATGGGCAACCACAAAAATATTTTATGCCCCAGTCCCAAAATACGTAGGACTAGGAATAAGTAACATGCCAGCTACGCATTCGACCAGATTCTAGTCTGACTCTAATATATATAAGCTATAATATAATGGTCCCTATCTACATAAAACAGAATATATATATATGTATCAATCCACAATAAACAAAATCCATCAAGAATGAGCTACATGTGCTAAAGTCGGCCGCCCAGTAATACACAAACTCGAATAGACTCGAGAAAGAAATATAAGTCTATAAAAACTAGGCTATATCAGCAGATGAATCAATAATATTAATATATAAACATAACTCTGATAGAAATAATATAACTACCTGGTACCAATATCCACATAACAAAGCAACATACATTAGCAACTCCAGGCAGGCTCCATACCCATCAATATTATAAAACTGGTAAGGGACCAGGTCCTCAGAAGGACATAATAAGGTACAATAAACAGTATGCCAATGTAACAGTAAAATAATAAGTAATGTGCTCAAGGGTATCTATCATAACCAGCTAAAAGAATGCAAGTAAGAACGTACTTGTCCGCTAAACCACCTGGGCCTGTAGGTCTATATAGCCACAACAGTAGCTATTAGTACTAGTAGCAAGTAGTAGTAGTAGTAGTAGTAGTAGTAGTAGTAGTAGTAGTTAAGGTGCCCCGTTAAGGTACCTGCTACACTATAAGGCCCGAAGCTCAAGCATCGGTAGCAAGTAGTGTTTGGTAGCCCAGCGGTACGATAAATTCTCCCCATCCCCATGTATCTCATGTCTCATGTCCATGATACGTAAGTTAATCACTATCCATGTCTCAAGTCCAGGTATAAATAATATCATGTCAACTAGCATATATCTCAAGTCCTGTCCTAAAACAGAAGCTGGAATCCTCGAATATCTCAAGTGAGGCTTCTGTACATGAGAGTCGTGTATAGTATCCTAAGATAATTAGTACAAGTATTGCACGTATAATGTATACAGTGATAATACAATCTAACGATACCCGATTCCGTGTACGGAAGTCGGCACCCGAATATGATTCAGACGCAAAGTATCATCACGGTCATAGGATCACAATAAAGTACATAAAATAAAATAGAGATTATAATTTAAAACAAAAATTAAGCATAATATACTGAGACTAAGGTAAGGTACACTTTTCTAGATTCTGGATGATGGTATGACGAAGTCCAAGTGGCGAGCTCACTACGTAAATTGCTCCCAAAAAGGTAAAATCTTGAGGAACGTAAAATCCTGACGAACGTCTTTGGATGCTAAAATAAACATAACCAACGTTACCAGAATATAAAAAATAGCTAAGATTGACTACCAATAAGTCTAATTGAAGACAGAGGCAAAATTGGCAGTTTTGAATCAAAGTGGGGTCCACATGTGGTCCACTTCGCATCAAAAAATATGTCAGAGATAAAATTCTCCCAATTTGACAGATTTAGTGTCTACGAGCCCAGAACGATGATACAAACTCAACGAAATATCCGAAATTGGATTTCGAAGAGCCGGTCACAAAATTGCCCGTTAAGTCGGACCGTGGGTCCCACAAAACGGTATTCTGGTCAACGTTTTTCGAATTGAACCAAACTTGGGTCACAGGACTAGCGTAATGCTATGACTCCGATGACGCAAGTTTTTTTCAGAATGACAAGCACACACAAAGTAATAGAGAAATTTTAGAAATGATCAATACGATGTTCTTCACGCGATACGAGTTAATTTTGTCGCGCACACATTATCATTTCGAGTTCTATCGAATCCCACACATCAGGGAATATCATACACACCTATTGGTGCAATTGGTACACGACGAGGTTGTCCGGTTTGACGGGACCAACTTCGTATCACAAAATTTAAATTTAAAAAACTATTATTTTTTAGGGTTTTGGAACTAAGTTTTGGGTTGATAAGATCAATGAATTAATCTAGACTACTTATACGAACATGAAGGTGGTTATACCTGCTATGAGTAGAAGGAAATGGTTTGTTTAACGGAGCTACGATGAGGGAGAAACAAATCTACGAAGTTGGCACCACAAAACTGTAGATATAATTTTAGTTTTAAATATGCAACTTGGAGGCTAGTTTTGATCTATAAATCGTCGATCCAACGGTTGGATGGCCCAGAAAACAGGTACAAAGTTTCTGTGACAAAACACAAAACTGCCTTCAAAATCAAGCATGCCACGACGGGATCAATTTTGATTCATAGAAATTGCCCGTATCGAGCATCGGGGAGGACATTGGCGCATTGTGGGGATTGTTACTCTGATGAAAGACTACCAGAGTTTGTGCGGGGTGCGCGACACGCGAGAGATGCCACGTATGGTGATCGCACGGGTTGCCTGGACTCGTGTGCGGGTTTTGCTTAGGATCACGCTAACTCGGTGCATAGGGGAGGCCACTGAAGGGGTCTTACGGGGGTTCCACTGAATGTCGAGGTTCGCCGACGGCCGGCAGCAGCATAGTAGCGGCAGCCATAGTGCAGGGTAGCCGACAGAGGAGAGGGAGAGGGGAGGTTCGATGGAGGAGTACAGTGGCGCACTGTGCGGGTCGCTGCTGCACGCAATGGTCACGTTTGTCACCTGAGCTCACACGCGGGTCAGACTTGGTCCCGCGGTTGCGTGGAGGCCCATCGGCGACAGTCGTGTGGGATAGATCTGCCGTTGTGGTGCGTCTGCAAGTCGGTGGCAGTCTGACCAAGGGGTCACTGTCAGAGAATGTACTCGCATGTGTTCCTGGGCAAGGAACTATCAACGGTGCTCAAACTATAGTCAAAGTGTCCAAAATACGGAATAATAATGTTAAAAAGTGATTTGAAGTGATAAACATGTAATAAATTAGCTAATGGTGATATTTCTAGGTCAATTTTAAGGTCTACCTAGGCCATACTAGTTAGTACTAGTAAATACTAGGTCAACTAGGTCAATACCTTGCTAAACTAGGTTCCCTAGGTCATACCTTGTTAATATCTAGGGTATACTAGTTAATATAGACTATACTAGATACTATTAATATATATAACATAACTAGAGACTATTAATATATATAACACATATTTATTAGTACTAAGTTAATACCTTAATTATATAGCTTACTTTAACTAGATACTCATAGTAACTTAATATTTACTTAGCTAAAACCCTATCTTAAACTCCTACTTAAACTTCCCTTTAACTTTATCCTAGTCTCATTTGGTATCTATGTGATACCCAACTCACATCAACTCTCATTTGTTGCATTCACTCATTAGATTGTACCTTGATACTATTACAGGATAGACACCTAAATACTCCATTATTATGTGTATACCTAGGTGTATAGTTGGCAACTAAACACATAAATCCTGGACTGAGTTGAGGTCAGAAACCAATATTGCAAGGAAAAATCTAAACTAAAACATATGTTGGATTGACTTTCGCCTTCACATTTAACTGTGTTGCCTACAGACAACCAACCTTCTCGGGCTAAACAAACACCCCTTAGCAACTAACCACCACCTGACTGCTAGTGTAATTGTAGTACAAGCGCAGGTCTGCACTAAAATGCCCAAGTGCTTATAGTGCACTTATCTCAGGGCAGCCCTGCCTTGATGATACTTAGATATTAAACACCCAATACTAGTTTCACACCCAAAACTCCTCCCTTATGATACAATTGTGCAACTTCTAATTATACATTCATATATCTGATACCACCATATATCTTGCACTCAGAACCTGTTGTGTACCCATCCTTTTTTGGTACAAACAATAATGGAGCACTCTACAGTGATGAACTAAATTTGATGAAACCTTTATCCTGTAACTCATCAACCTGCTTCTTTAACTCTACTCGCTGTTGTTGACCCGATAGATGCGTTGTGATATTGGCTCTACGCCTGACACTAAGTCTAGAGAGAACTCAACATCCTTGTCTGGCAGCATTTCCGATAACTCCTCTGGAAAGATATCTAGGAACTCAGCTATCAAAGTATGTTGTATCTTATTTTCTTCCACCATTGCTCCACAGATAATACCCTCGCTCTGCTTCACTGCTCCTCTGGCAATCTCAAACCCTGGCTCTCCTAATGGCCAAAATAATACTCTGCCTCTACGATAATCTATACTAGCATGGTGCCTACTCAACCAATTCATCCTGAGTACAATATCGTAGCGCAGAAGTGGTATTACGAGTAAGCACGCACTCAACTCTCGGCCTCCCTATGTAACTCTTTGATCCTTGTAAAAATTACTAACTAGGATAATGTCATCCCCAGTCGTGATCTTGCAAGTCATAGCCAAGGGTTCAGCCTCTAAATGATGCTGAAGAGAAAAAAATACAGATACAAAATTATGGGAAGCACCGAAATAAAATAAAGCAAATATTGGAATGGAATCGAGAAGGACTGAACCTAAAATCACCTCGGTCTCCTCGACCGTCATGGCGAATGCTCGCCCCTGGTGTGCACATCTCTGTTGTTGCTGCACTACCAAAATATGATAAAATAGCGACGTTTTTAGCGACATCATATTAAAATGTCACTAATATTAAAATTTTGAGCCACTGTAAAAATAAATGTCGCTATACGTCGCTGTTGGTGACATATAGCGACGTTTAGCGACTGTAATTTAGTTTTTTAAAAGAATAGTCGCTATAAGCTTCTTTAAGGTCGCTAAATATCACTGAGTTTTTTTATTTAGCAATGCTTAGCGACATATTTAGAGACGTTATTTTTTTGATTTTTAGGGATATTTTTGGTGACATCTATAACATCGCAAACTTTTGAATTAGCGACATTTAGCAACGTCTAGTTATGACATCGCTATTTTTATTAGCGACGTCATAAGTTGACGTCGCTAAACGTCGCTAAAATTTTTAATATATGTTTCGATTACCCCTTCTGTCGAAATATTTCCCCAAATTTTAAAAAACTCCCCCTAGTCCGGCGAAGTATCCCCTCCGGCGTCCTCCACAGCCCCCTACACTAGCGTCCCCCCATCCCTACACCCCCCACTGGCTCCCCCACAGCCCCTACTTCGGCGGACCACCCGAGTGCCCCCCTCTAATACGGCTCCTCCCTTCCACCGTGGCTCCTCCCCTCCGACGACCTCAGGCTTCTCCTCCTCCTCCTCCTCTAGGTAAATCCTAACCTGATCTCTCTCTCTCACACATACAGATGCACACAATATGACACAGACACACACACACTGACACAGACACGATATAAATTGTCACATAGGGTATAAACCCTAACCCTAACCCTAACCCTAACCTAATCTCTCTCTCTCTCTCTTCCTCTCTCTCTCTCTCACAGATGCAGACACGACATGACACAGATACAGACACGACACACATATACTGACACAGACATGACACAGATACTGTCGTAGAGGGTGTAAACCCTAACCCTAATCCTAACCCTATATATATATATCTCTCTCTCTCTCTTACATTTAATATTATACAATTAGTACATAACGTATACTATCATGGCTTACTAACTTATAATAACTGCTACTAACTAAATATAACTGATACCAACTTAATATTAACACTAATGTTAGATGACACTAGACTAACTATACAAACTTAGCTTACTCTAACTGATGTATGATATTCTAACTTGATATCTAACTAAAATAACTAAAATCTAAACTTCACCCTAGCTGATAATTACTAACTAGCAATCACTAACAATGCATCTAACTGATACATTCATCAGTCAATGATACACACATAGTAGTAGATAAACACAGTGGACTGAAAACTAACACCGCCACTACTGATATTTCCTATAATATATAAATCAATACATTCCTACTAAAGGCACTAACGGAAGCCCCATCAATGTACTACTGATACCAAACTATATTGACATCAAGCCCTTAGTTGTAGTGTGATCAACTCGAGCTTAGTATACTAAGACCATCCTTAATTGCCACACCTGATATAACCCCCATCCAAATCTGAGACTAACTGATATGAATCTTACTCACCACTGATACCTATATCCATTCCTCAGCTACACACAACCATAGTTGATTCACATAAGATACACAGAGATTCTCCTATTGTGATACTCAAGTCTAAAATACAACTTCAAATTGGTGCTGCCTAATGTCGTACCCTGCTTTGTACGATGGTGTGTACAAACCCTATGAAGTCTGCCGCAACACTCATGTGCACATCAAATGTGCACTGTTGGGTCTGTACAGATGGTGTGGGCAATAACTCTTTCCATGTCACTGCTCACTGTGTTGCTCCCCAAATCTGCTGTCAACATAATATATACTTCTATGGACAGGCACTCTCCTATAACCAGATGACTAATACTTAGAGCAGTACACAAACCCTTACCCTAATCCTAACCCTAACCCAAATCTGCTCAGTTGACACTCACTGATACACTACAATATGAGTATCCAGGATACAGAGTTGAACGAAGAAGTATCAGTGCTAGGACTAGGTGTATCAGTGAATGTACTGTATTCCGTAGTATTCTTATGTGTGTTTAGACGAGTAGGTGTATAACATAATTGGGTATTCCTGAGTATATATACTAGGACTAGGAGTATCAGTGCATGTATTGTATTTAAACAAAAAAGTTAAATTTTGAGAAAATGATTAAAATTATCAATATGAAATCCATTTAGACTTGTCACATGTACTGTAATTTAAAATATTTTCTTGAACGATGTCTATTCATCTTTGCATATCTGGAGTGAGTGTCATTTGGATAATATACACTACCAAATATTCACATGAGTATATATTTGAACGATGTCTATTCATCTTTGTAAAAGTATCTAGAAATGGATTTGAATTACTATCTGCGTCATCGTTCAAGGTAAAGTTATATTATATCAATCATCTAATTTATGCATATTATATAACTTACTAAATTACCTATTATAGCAAACGTATTTCTATCAACCGTACCAGGATAAGTTGATCGAGTAAATATTTCCTGTCGTTGCCGCCAAGCTGATTCGTAATGCTCTGGATGACCAAAAGGCTCATGATCGCGAAGGAAAACCGATCCAAGGTTGGATCACGCTTGAGAAGTGGACTGCGATGAGGGCTAGATTCGACGATCCGAGGTACAAGGAAAGGTCTGAGAAGGCCAAGTCGGCTAGGCAGAAGGCAGCAAAGTCGTGTAGTGGCTCAATTCTGATGATGGAATATTTTTGTCGTTTGGTATTTTTTTTCGGGACATATTATTTTAATGCAAATATGATAAAATGGTAGTAGGATAAAATGTTTAATTTTAGTACTAAATAATATATTTTTAACAGGTACAGAGGGGTAAGGATGTAAACATGGTGACCGTCTTCCTGGCCACCCATCGAAAAGGCGGGAATCTCATTGATGAGAGCGCCTCGCAGACCTAACCTATGATATTTGCTCATTATGAATATTCTTTATTTTTGAGGCTTTCAGACTTTATTTTTTGTACTCAGATGTGTGAATATTTATTGTATTCTTTACGACAAGATTTTCTTATGACTCGATTTGTAATCTTAATATTTTGTTTTCTTCAAATTTTATTATATTATTCATATTAAATATATGTTAATTTATCGGTATTGAGTGTTCAACCGAAGGGGGTCGGCGAACCCAGCAAATTCAACGAAAGGTTGCTCTGGGTCTATTTGTATAAATTATGAATTTATAAACTGTAGGAAGATTGGTTTGGAAATAATTCAATATTCATTTTTTTATTGAATCTTTAGCGACATTTTTAGCGACATTTTATGACGTTTAGCGACGTTTATATATGTCGCTAAATACGTCGCTGAGTACGTCGCTAAATACATCGCTAAAAATGTCACTGAGTACGTCACTGAACTTCGCTAAACTGCTGATATGGCAATATTGCCAGGTCAATATAACGTCGCTAAATGTGTCGCACAACATCGATAAAAAAAATTAGCAACATATAGCGACAAACAATACGTCGCTAATTTAGCAACGTTACGTCGCTAAACATCGCTAATATAGCGATGGATATACGTCACTAGAAAATGCCGGTATAGCGACATTTTGTGATATTTTTTCGGTCAGTGACTAGCTTAAAGGCGAATTCATCTAAACATCGCTACAGACGTCGCTAAAATTATATAGCGACACTTTTTTGTCATTTAGTAACATTTTTATATGTCGTTAATTTGACTTATTCTGGTAGTGTTGGTGCTGGGCGAATCTCTGTTGCTGATACGGAAGTGGAGGTCGCCTCTGCTGGCCTTCTGGTGTTGTAGGTGCTCTGGCAACTCCCCTTTGAGTGGTTGCTCTACCCTGAGTTTGAAGAGTCTGAATCGATGGGCAATCCCTCAACTGATGCGCAGATAATCCGCAAGACAAATAGGTACCCAGCCTCTTCCTGCAAACGTCCTTCGTGTGTCTATTCTTTCCACAGTCCGCATACTGGACAACTGGTTTTGGGAAAGTAATTTGATATGGTTAGGGTTAGGGTTTAGTGGTAAGTTGATATATATATATGGCCTTTTTAAATAGATTTAAATATAGGAGGGGGTTATCCTATTGTTAAGGAGGTTCGGTCAAGGGGGGCTGCTCTTGGCTGAAAAAGTAAGGGTGGAGTTGATTGTTATGGTTAGGATTGGATAAGGTTTGGTTGTTGGGTTGGTTAGGGAGTTGGTTAGGTAGTTATTTGCCAACTAGGATGCCACATATACCACTTTCTATAGATAGAACTCCTATAAGTAAAAATAAATAAATTTAAATATAATATATATATATATATATATATATATATATATATACATGGAAATTTTTGGGTGCACTACATGCCTACATGTGTTTGGGTTAGGTTTGGGTTAAGTTCTAGTCAAAAGGAGACAATTTTACGGTAACCGTAATTCTAGACATTCGTCAATATTTTTGGAGCATCGGGGAGATCAAATAAATGCAACATCCCTGTTACAACTATATTAGACTCAATCAAGATTAATATTATAAATTTTGTTGGAAGAAAAAAAGGTTGTGCATTGCTCAAAATATCAAAGCCATGACAAAGTGGCATATATATTAAAAATGATTTTAGAAATTAATTCTTTAAATATATCTAATTAAAAAATAATAAAAATAATTATAAATTACCAAATTATTTCTATTCCAAAATGAGGGGGCTTACATAACACCTCACTTATCACTCCCTCACATACTCTACAGCTAACTGTGCACAGAACAGTACACACACACCGTGAGTTACCCTCTCCAACAGTGAACACACACACTAAAAGAATTTATATATATATATATATATATATATATATATATATATATTATATATACATACATAAATAATGATGTTGAGTGAATACCATACTCACACTAACTCAACCAAGAGTGAAACATTTGTTGTGCATCAATCCACACATGGGTATCACACCTTGATACTCATGTGATACTCTCTTGATACAAAATTAAATCACTCCCGAACACCACTAAAATATTATGACACCTCTAAAATATCAATGAGCAATATAAAATAGTGAAGAATGATCCATTAGACATTTTATTAAATAATTGATGTGCCACCTCGGAGTTTTCTCCAAATGGACACAAAACCTTATATAACTTTCTCCATAGGACTCCTACAGACCTAGTTCTTCTTTATATGAGTAGTCTTAGATTAAGGGAGGATTTCTATGGGTTTATTACACCATTTAAATCTAAAATAACAAGAAAAATAAGGTTTTACCTATTGGGAGATGGATTCCCAATGTGGTTCCTTCCAATGAGCACAAGGATGAGAAATGGATACCAACTCCTTGCAAAACCCTTCTTCTTCTAGCCTCTTGAAGTCTTAAAGCTTCTAGATCTCCATGTGAATGATAATGAGAAGGATTGGGATTGATTTGGAGGAATTTGGTAGAGGAAAAGTATACTTGGGGAATAACTCAACTAGGGTTTTTTCATGAACAATAATAAAGAAGATGGAGGCTTCCCTCCTCCTAAATAGGGTCGACAACTCTAGGGTTCGGGTTGGCTTGGTTATATTATCAAAAATATCCTCCAAAGTTGTCATGAATAGTTTAATTAATAAGTAGTTTTAATTAAAAATATTCTATTACTAATAATGGAATATTCTTTTTTTAATTAACTAGTCAACAATGACTAACTAAATAGGTTGCTATGATTTCATTACAAGCCTAGTTGGGTTCTAGTCTAGTTGGGTTCATTAGCAACTAGTCTAACTAAGGGACTAGTCATGCACCATCCCCTATATTAATTAATTATATAAAAATAACCATACCAATTATTATTTAAAATTAATAAATATAATACCAATGACATAAATAACCCTAGCTCAAAAAGTGATGGTTATAATCCTACCCTCCTTAAAAAAAAATTTGCCCTCAAAATTTAAGAAAGAATTAGCACTATTTGAGCAAGTAAAGAAAATACCTCACGGCTCGACAAGATAAGGGTACCGCTCACGCATCTCGACTTCCCTCTCCCAGGTAGACTCTTCCGGAGAGTGATACCTCAATGCGACGCATACCAAAGAATCATCTGGTTTCGCAGTACTTTCTTCCGGCGATCCAGAATCTCCACTGGCTGTTGTGGATAGCTGAGAGTCGGACCCACCTCGTTCTCTGAGTGATCTAATACATGACTAGGATCTACCACGTTTTATCTCAGATGCGACACATAGAATACATTATGTACTCCCTCTAGTGTATATGGTAAGTCTAGTCTGTAGGCCACTACATCGACCCTCGCAAGAACACAGAAGGGTCTGATGTACCGTGGACTATGCTTCCCGCCTCCACCAAAGCAAATTGTGTCCCGTGTCAGAGAAATCTGCAAGAACACCAGATTGCCAACCTAGAATAAAATACCGTCTTAACACTCATCTACAATAAATAATCACAAGTAATACAAAATAAAACCTACCTTAAACTCTAAATGTCTCCGATGGCTAACAGCCCAATGCCGCTATTTGTCCTGCGCCACCAGAAGTCTAACTATGATAAACTTTACCTTCTCGGCTGCATCCACAACCATCTCTGGTCTCAACAATATTTTCTATCCAAAATTATCCCAAGATAAAGGAGTGTGACATCTTCGTCCATACAATGCCTCGAATGGTGACATCTCAATACTGGCCTGGTAACTGTTGTTGTAAGAAAACTCTAACAGGTGGAAATGATCCTCCCAAGAACCTTCAAAGTCCAGAACATATGTGCGTAGCATATTCTCTAGAGTCTGAAAAGCCCTCTCCGACTGTCGACTGTCCATCCGTCTAGGGTGATATGCAGTACTAAATTTGAGCTGGGTGCCCAAGCTAGCCTGTAAACTCTACCAAAAATAGAATGTAAAGCGATTATCCTGATCCGAGACTATGCTCACAGGAACCCAGTACAATCACACAATCTGTCGTACGTACATCTCTGTGAGCTTCTCCGTAGACGTACCCACATTAAATGGCAAAAAGTGGGATGATTCGGTCAACCTGTCTATGATGACCTAAATTGTTTCTTTCCCTCGTAGAAATCGCGGAAGCTCCAAAACCAAATCTATGGTAACATGCTCCTACTTCCACCCTGGAATGGGTAAGGGCTGAAGTAAACTACCTGGCCTCTGCCTCTCTGCTTTCACCTGCTGACACACTAATCATCTGGATACGAAGCGTGCCACCTCCCATTTCATACCATACTACTATACATGCTCCCTCAGATCCCTATACATCTTGTTGGTACCTGGATAGAAAGAGTACTGAGAGCGATGCGGCTCCTGCTGAACCTTCTCGCGCAACTCTCTACTCGGTACACACAAACTCGTACCATGCCACAAGGAACCTTCCTCAGCAATGGTGAAGCCATCTAATAACCCGGCCTGAACATGTGCTCTGATGCTCTTTAGAGTCACATCATCATACTGTCTGGTCATAATCATGTCCATCAACTCTGACTGTATTTGTAATCCCCATATATGTATCTCGATACTGGAAACTATTACCTTAACACCCAAACTCTTAAGGTCGGATAACAGATATATGTATGATAACAAGAATATTGCTACCGGATACCTGCTCAAGGCATCAGTGACTATCTTGGCCTTCTATGGATAGTACTGTAATAATATGTCAAAGTCCTTTATCAACTCCAACTATCACTGTTGTCTCATATTTAGCTTCTTCTGGGTAAATACGTACTTCAAGCTTTTATGGTCTGTGAAGATCTCCATACGCTCTCCGTACAGATAGTATTTCTACAGCTTTAGAGCAAAAATGACTGCTGCCAACTCCAGATCATGGGTGGGGTAGTTCTTCTCGTAAGAAAGTAATTGCCTGGAAGCATAGGAAATCACCTTCCCATTATGTTGCAGAACGCAACCCAAACCCTTCCCTAAAGCATTATTATAAATAGTAAAACCACCTAACCCCAATGGCAACGTCAATACTTGAGCTATCATCAACCTCTTTTTCAGCTCATTAAAAGCGGTCTGGCACTCCTCTGACCACACAAACTCCATGTCCTTCTTGGTCAGCCTAGTCATCGGCTCTGTAATCCTGGAGAAGTCCTGTACAAACCTCCTATAGTATCCTGCCAGTCCAAGAAAGTTTCTGATCTCTGCCACTGAACTTAGAGTAGCCTATGACTCCACTGCTGTGACCTTCCTTGGGTCAACTGAGATCCCATCTCCTGTCACCATATGTCCAAGGAATTCGACCTTGTCGAGGAAGAACTCCCACTTCAAAAGCATTCCCATAAAGCTCCTCCTTCATGAGAGTCTCCAAAACTATCCTAAGGTGCTCCTCGTGCTCCTCTGGCATCTTCAAATACACAAGGATATCATCAATGAATACCACCATAAACTTTTTAAGGTACTAGTGGAATACCTTGTTCATCAGGTTCATGAATACCACTGGAGCATTGGTTAACCCAAACGGCATCACCATAAACTCGAACTAGTCATACCGAGTCCGAAAAGTTATCTTCAAAATATTCTCTCTCTTCATCTTCACCTAGTGTTAGCCTGACCTTAAGTCTATCCTCGAGAATACTTTTGCTTTGCTCAACTGATCGAAGAGATCATCTATCCTCGATAGTGAGGTTGTTTAAAGCCCTGTAGTCGATACACATGCATACCGACCTATCCTTTTTAGGGACAAATAATACCGGCGCACCCTATGGTGATGAACTGGATCTGATTAAGCCCTTGTCCTATAACTCATCCACCTGCTTCTTCAACTCTGCCAGCTCGCTGTTGTAACCCTATATACATGCTGTGATATCGGCTGTGTGCCTAATACTAAGTCTATAGAGAACTTGTCACTACCATATTTTAGAATAGGGGTATTTTTGTCTTTTTATTTATTTAATTAAATGTGTTGATATTGCATAATATTTATTTATATTTAAATTGCCATAATTTTAATTAATTGTTGTGCCTTACCGTTGCTTCGATAATTAGAGCACTACACTAGCCATTGCCTTCCTACAAATTTTACACCCTTGTCCTAGATATGCCAGATGACTTCACTATTGTGGATAATGGATCTTTAAGGCACGACACGAGGATGTGTGTGTCGAGTGGAGATCTACGCAAAGAGGTTTTACATGAGGCACATCGCTCTCAATACTCGATGCATCCTGATGCCAATAAGATGTATCGAGATCTGAGAGAGCACGTATGGTGGTATGGTTTGAAGCGCGAGGTAGCACGCTTTGTATCCCGATGTTTAGTGTGTCAGCAGGTAAAAGCAGATCGATAGAGGCCAGGAGGATTGCTTCAACCTTTACCTATTCCAGAATAGGAGTGGGAGCACGTGACTATGGAATTTGTTTCAGGGCTTTCACGTTCTCCAGGAGGAAAGGACGCGATTTGGGTCATCGAAGATAGGTTGACCAAATCAGCCCACTTCTTACCTTTCAAAGTGGGTACATCGACAAAGAAGCTAGCAGAGATGTACGTGCGACAGATTGTCAGATTACATGGAGTTCCTGTAAGTATAGTCTCAGATCAGGATAGTCGTTTTACTTTCCAATTTTGGAGGAGTTTGCAGGCTATCTTGGGCACTCAGCTTAAGTTCAGTACCACGTATCACTCCCAGACAGAAGGGCAGTGTGAAAGGTCTACTCAGACTCTTGAAGACATGCTACGCACTTGCATTTTGGATCTCATAGGTTCTTAGGAGGATCATCTACACCTAGTAGAGTTTGCATACAATAACAGCTACCAGGCCAGCATTGAGATTTTACTATTGGAGGCTTTATATGGACGAAGGTGACGCACACCATTATCTTAGGATGATGTTGGAGGGAGATATTTGTTAGGACCAGAAATGGTCGTGGATGTAGCAGAAAAGGTGAAGCTCATCAGAGACAGACTGCGAGTGGCACAGGACAGACAGCGGCATTGGGCCGATAGCCACCGTAGACCCCTAGAGTTTCAGGTATAGGTTTTATTATTTGGTTTGTGATTATTTTGTTTTAGTTTACGTGTTAAGACTGTTTGTTCTAGGTTGGCGATTTGGTGTTCCTACAAATTTCTTTGACATGGGACACGATTCATTTTGGTAGAGGAGGAAAGCTTAGTCCACGATACATCGGACCTTTCGGTATTCTTGCAAGGGTCGGTACAGTAGCCTATAAACTAGACTTGTCGCCTACTCTAAATGGAGTACAAGACGTGTTCCACGTGTCACAGCTGAGACATTACATGGCAGATCCTAGTCACGTACTAGATCACTCGGAGATCGTGGTTGGACCAATGCTCAGCTATCCCGAACAGCACGTAGAGATCTTGGATGGTAGAGGGAAGGTATTGCGGAACCAGACTATTCCTTTGGTTTGTGTTGCATGGAGACATCACTCTCCAGGCGAGTCAACCTGGGAGAGAGAGGACGAAATGCGCAAGCAATATCCGTATCTCTTCAAGACTTGAGGTATAATTCCTTGTTTGATTGTTTGTTCTTTTGCTAGTTTATTTTAATTTTGAGGACAAAATTCTTTTAAGGAGGGTAGACTTGTCACTACCACATTTCAGAATAGGGATATTTTTGTCTTTTTATTTATTTAATTGAATGTGTTGATATTGCATGATATTGCATGATATTTATTTATATTTAAATTGTCGTAATTTTAATTGATTGTTGTACCTTACCGTTTCTTCGATAATTAGAGCGCTACACTAGCCATTGCCTTCCTACCAATTTTACACCCTTGTCCTAGACATGCCAGCCTTCTATTCTGATCCTTGTGTTGCTCATAACTATGCCCTGTTGTGCTTTACTTTAGTCGCACAACATTCGTCGCAAATAATTATATTTAATTATATATAAATTCAACTACGCATCGTTATGCGTTCCAATCAAAATTGGAGACACAACCTCGACCCATTTTGTGCAATCCAAATTAGGGTAATATTCTATTCTGAGTCTTCTATATTCATGACACTTGTGTCCCACCTAATTTTAGCCCCATGTACTAATTAATTTTAGAACCCCAACTATATTAATTCTAATTAATTAATCCAAAATCCTCTTTGTGCAATTCTTAATTGTTGAGCACTTTTATGCAAAAGTGCATTAAAGTGTCCACCCTATTGGATAACACATAAAGGAAACCCTTTCTTCCTTCATGTGAATTTTCTCTAATTTTTGGAGTGTGTAACACTCAACATCACCCTCATCAAACCATAGCCCTCCATTTTGAATCAATACAATCCTATCCCTCCAAATTTTTATATGACAAGCCAAGCCCAATCCCAAGGAGGGTGTTGACCAAGTCTAACTTTCTAGGTCAACCCCCAAACCCTTTTCTACATACATATATATATATATATATATATATATATATATATATCACTTTTCCTATTTCTTTTATTGAACCCATCAAACCTATTTATTCCCAGCCGACCTTCACCCCTTTCCTGTTCTTCACCATCTTCTTCCCGTAGCCATCTTCCCAACCCTGTGATCCCGTCGTCGGAGTAGACCAGATCCCAACCGCCTGTACGCCCCACCGTCGACACTTATACCCGCCTGCCATCTTCCTTCCCTCATCACACCCGACCGCTGCACCCAGCCGCTGACCGCCGGAGCCGTCACGACCCGCACCCGGTGTAAGGGTACTAGTCGAAAACAACGCCCAGCCTACGCCGCAGAATCGGCGGTAGAACGCTGTCTAGAAAGTCTATCTAATATAATGAACCACCAATAATGATAGTATACTCAATCACAGAACTAAGATAGAAATGAGCACGAATCAGATAAAGAAATGAATAGTCACAATACAACTCATGAGTCTAAAATAATACATCAATGATTCTGAAGAGTAACAAAAAATAAGCTGGAGATAAATCCAGTACAAGGAATACTACAAAACTATAAAGCTACAACTCCAGGGTCAACTGTCTCAGTTGGGATAAGTCCCTCTTGAGCTAGGGTCTCAGAATCTAAATCCACAACATCCTGGGGTCCATAATAGGTAGGGTACTCCTCAGTGTCATCTGAAAAAATATATCCAGTCAGGAAAGGAGCAGAGTACAACCCTAACAGCAGTTCTCAAACAATGATAAAAACTATGTAAGAGTAAATAGCTATGGATAAACAAGATGCACAATAGATAGGAAAAATATATGTACAATAAGGAATACTGGAAATAAATACAATAAGGAACAATATGCCAATGAAACAAGAATACTAATGACTAAGTGTGTGAGTACTAGCTTAACATGTGATCGGCTTGGGCAAGATACAATGCGGCCTGGCTAATCATACGTGCGGTGCATGATCAACACTATTCGCTTACCAGTACTTTATTCAATAGGAATTTGATCACATATTTATACTAATACTCCCCACCCCCGACTGGTATAATAGATCCAACCACGGTATGCTATGGCACTAGATTCCCCAAGAAGAGAGCGACTCCTCCCGAAAATCGGTGTCTGTACATGTACAAGATAACTAATAAAACAATACTTGCACCATATACACCATATACCAAGGAATAACATCTCATGACGAGATCCGGATATACCAATCCGTGTAACCATAGTGTCAAGAGAAACATGTATATCTACACTAGATACAACGAACATAGAGGATATCATAAATGAGAAACTATCAGAGAATGTACTCGCCTGAAGTCCAAAGAACAGTCTCACAGATGTCTGACTCGGTGCCTCGAAGACCTAGATATGGAATACAACATCAATACAAGGTCCCGGAAAGAGAATAAGTCAAACTAGTCAACTTCTAGGTCAATAAGTCAATTCTAAGTCAAAAGTCAACTATGGTCAACTCTAAAGTCAACTAAAGTCAAACATGGTCAAACCAAGGTCAACCTCACAAGACATCTATAAAATGATATAGAAATAAAATACAACAATTTAGGAATCAAAATTAGATCCCAAATTGATACCCCCACAAAGTATACTAATAATACAAATAATATATACCCTAAAATAATATATATACAAACCAATATTTATACAAATAATATAATATATTATTATTAATATTATACCTCACAAAACACATATATATATACAAATATATATATACAATAATAATATATAAAATATAAATTTAAACTGTCAAAGCGTCACTGAAAACAGTGAACAAAACAAGATAAAATAAAATAGGTTTAATAGTGACAGTCTTGACTGTCACTGAAAAATCCGTCGCAGAAACTCCATATACAAACCGCTGTTGACACAGTTTGCTGACAGTTTCAAACTGTCACAAAATCGTCGCTGAAAGGTTGCCGCTCAAACTGCCCGCAGCATTAATGACAGATCTGTCATTTAATGCTGACCACTGTACAGCGGCTGCTGTTCAGACCAATTAATGACAGTTTCAACTGTCAAAGAAACCACTGTCACCAAAATAATAAAAATATAAATATATATATATAAATATATATATACAATAATAATCACAATATATATATATAAATAATTAATAATTATATACTTATATATATACACATATAAACTTATAATTAAATACCAAAGGTTACAAAACACATGCACATATTAATGTACATATTTTACATGGCTAGAAGCACACTTAAAATATATACATTAATATACAAATAATTACATAATAATTATAAATAATATAATTACACAATCAAACATATAAATATATTTTATAAAACATTTATGTATAATTTATATTATTTAACATAAGTACATATATAAATGCATGCAAGAAAGCTACATATTATATTGGTACATCACATTAGCATACAAAAATATATAGATCTATGCTACAATAAATACCATAATAAATACACTAAAATAATATATAATATCTATATATATTTACTAATTATAATTGAAGGATTTAAACCATACATAATTAGATCTATGCAAAAATTCACACAATTGGAGAGTATCACACCGTATCCCACTAGATCTAGGATACGCATGCGACACGAGTCCAACACACAACCAAATGCACCCTGAAGGACACAAACAAATCACAAATAATATTTATGAACAAAACAAAGTGTCAAAAGTAGATCTATGTGTCCGTGTCAAAATACGACATGTACAAAGCCCCGTGTCGGAGGAAAACCCCCAAATGACACGTATCACCAAATAGTTGGGATACGAACCACAAGTACCCAAATTATGGACACGACACTAGCCCCAAACACATAAGCACATGCCCAATTGATCTATAGGATCAATTGACACACACAACAAAATGTAAATTCGGAATTCCAATAAAATTGACACAAAAAGCACCATAACTTTCTCCATGGGTCTCCTATGAACACAAAACAAAGTCCTATGGGTAGTACATACATATGGGTTGATTTTACATGATTAAATCTCAGATTTAGAAGCTATTTAAATGGAAAAATCTGAATTATACCTATTGGGAGATGGATTCCCAATGAAACCTCCAATTGAGATGAACTTGCTTCCAAATTGTAGATCCTTGCTCCTCTTTGTAGATCCTTGCTTCCTTCTTCTAGATCCTTACTTTCTCCTTCTCTAATGGTGAATTGGGAAGAATTTGGAATGAATTTGGTAGGGAATTGGATTGGGAATGGAGGGAATTTGGTAGTGGAAAATTCTAGATCTAGATTTGGAAATGAAATAAGAGGAGAGAGAAATTTCCCCCCCTCTAATATAGGCCGGCCATTGCCCCTCCCCCAAGCAATTGTAAAATGTCCAATGTACCCCTTGGTGCCTCTCATGAAGAAATAATTAAGGAAGGAAGCTTCTAGTCTAATCACTTAATTAATTTAATCCATCTCCTTAACTATGGGCTTTCTAAATGGGCCAAGTCTAACTATTTAATTCATGTTGGTCAATAGGTCCAAACTAAACTAGTTGGGTCCACTAAAAATAAGTCCAAAATAATTAAATAATATCTAACAACAATTAAATAATACAACAAATAATTATTTACCATGCACAATATTTATTTAAATAGGAAATTACTAAAATACCCTTTTCCTAAAATGTGGTACTGACAAGTCTACCCTCCTTAAAATAATTTCGTCCTCGAAATTTAAAGACGAAAACTACCCCCAGAAAATCACAGAACAGAACTAAAGAATCACAACCAACTATGAAAGAACATAACAATGAACAGAACATAACTAGAAAATAACATACCTCAAGGTACAAACAAATATGGATAACGCTCTCGCATGTCATCCTCTCTCTCCCAGGTAGACTCCCCCGGAGAGTGATGCCTCCATGCGACGCGCACCAAAGGAATAGTCTGGTTTCTCAGCACCTTCTCTCTCCGATCCAGAATCTCAACTGGCTGCTCTGGATAGCTAAGAGTAGGGCCCACCTCTATCTCCGAGTGATCCAATACATGACTAGGATCTGCCACGTATCGTCTCAACTGCGACACATGAAACACGTTGTGCACTCCCTCCAATGCAGGTGGCAAGTCTAGTCTATAAGCAACTGCACCGACCCTCTCTAGAATAGTGAAAGGTCCGATGAATCGTGGACTAAGCTTTCCGCATCCACCGAAGCGAATCGTGCCTCGTGTCGGAGAAATCCTCAGAAACACCAAACCACCCACCTAGAACAAAACACCATCTTAAGAACTTAATCTATAATAAACAAGAACAAGCACAAACAAATCTAAACTATACCTCAAACTCCAAAGGTCTCCGATGGCTATCGGCCCAATGCCGCTGTCTGTCCTGCGCCACTCGAAGTCTATCTCTGATCAATTGAACCTTCTCTGCTGCATCCACAACCATCTCTGGCCCAAGAAAAACTCTCTCTCCAATATCGTCCCAAGACAAAGGAGTACGACACCTTCGACCATATAGAGCTTCCAAAGGTGACATCTCTATACTGGCCTGGTAACTGTTGTTGTAAGCAAACTCTACCAAATGGAGATGGTCCTCCCAAGAACCCCCAAAATCTAGTACGCAAGTGCGCAACATATCCTCGAGAGTCTGAATAGTCCTCTCTGACTGCCCATCTGTCTGGGGATGATATACAGTACTGAACTTGAGCTGAGTGCCCAAACTCTCCTGCAAACTCCTCCAGAAATGAGAAGTGAAACGACTATCTAGATCTGAGACTATGCTGACAGGAACTCCATGTATCCTAACGATCTGCCTCACATACATCTCTGCCAGCTTCTCCGTAGACAAACCCACCTTGAAAGGCAAAAAGTGGGCCGACTTGGTCAACCTATCAACAATGACCCAAATTGCGTCTTTCCCTCCTGGAGATCGTGGAAGTCCGGACACAAAATCCATAGTAATGTGTTCCCACTTCCACTCTGGAATGGGTAATGGCTGAAGTAAACCTCCTGGCCTCTGCCTCTCGGCTTTCACCTGCTGGCACACTAAGCATCTGGATACAAACTATGCCACTTCCCTCTTCATGCCATACCACCACACTCTCTCTCGCATATCCCGATACATCTTGTTAGCACCTGGATGTATGGAATACTGAGAGCGATGCACTTCCTGCAATACCTCCTCTCGTAACTCTCCACTAGGCACACACAATCTAACTCCATGCCTCAAAGATCCATCCTCTGCAATAGTGAAATCATCCTCCAATCCTGCTCTCACCTGAGCTCTGATACTCCTCAGAGATACGTCATCATACTGTGCTGCCTTGATCCTATCCATCAAATCTGAGTGTATCTGCAGTCCCCACATTTGCATAGCACACCCAGGAACAATCACCTCAATGCCCAAGCTCTCCAAGTCCTCCAACAAATATCGATCCTTCGTCAAGAACATAGCTACCGGATACCTGTTCAAAGCATCGGCCACTACATTTGCTTTCCCAGGATGATATTGCAAAGAGATATCAAAATCCTTCATCAGTTCCAACCACCGACGCTGCCTCATGTTCAACTCCTTCGGCGTGAAAATATATTTCAAGCTTTTGTGGTCTGTGAAGATCTCCACACGCTCTCCGTACAAATAATGTTTCCACAACTTCAGAGCGAATATGACAGCTGCCAACTCCAAATCATGGGTAGGATAGTTCTTTTCATGAGGACGCAATTGCCTGGATGCATAGGCAATCACTTTCCCATGCTGCTGAAGAACACAACCCAAACCCTTCCCCGATGCATCACTATAAATAGTGAAACCTCCGGACCCTGATGGCGACGTCAAAATAGGAGCAGACGTCAACCTCTTCTTCAACTCCTCAAAAGCAACTTGGCAATCTTCCGTCCAAACAAACTCCACATCCTTCCTTGTGAGTCTGGTCATCGGCTCGGCAATCCTTGAAAAATCTTGCACAAACTTCCTGTAGTAGCCTGCCAATCCTAAGAAACTCCTGATCTCTGCTACCGAACTCGGAGTCTTCCAAGATTCCACTGCTGAAATCTTCTTCGGATCCACTGAAATACCATCACCAGTCACAGAATGCCCCAAGAATTCCACCTTATCCAAGAAAAACTCATACTTGGACAACTTCCCATACAACTTCTCCTTCCTCAGCACATCCAACACAATCCTCAAATGCTCCTCATGCTCCTCCGGTGTCCTCGAGTATATGAGTGTGTCGTCGATGAACACCACCACGAACTTGTCAAGGTACTGGTGGAACACCTTGTTCATCAAGTTCATAAATACCGCCGGTGCATTAGTCAAACCAAACGGCATCACCATAAACTCGTACTGACCATACCGAGTTCTAAAAGCAGTCTTCGGTATGTCCTCCGGCTTCACCTTCACCTGATGGTAGCATGATCTCAAATCTATCTTAGAAAACACCTTTGCACCACTCAACTGATCAAACAGATCATCTATCCATGGTAAAGGATACTTATTCTTGATAGTGAGATTATTCAAAGCCCTGTAATCAATGCACATGCGCACCGATCCATCCTTCTTCGGTACAAACAATACCGGGGCTCCCCATGGTGAAGAACTCGATCTGATAAACCCCTTATCCTGTAATTCGTCCACCTGCTTCTTCAACTCGACCAGCTCGCTGTTGTTTACTCTATAGACATGCTGCAAAATTGGTTCTGCACCGGGCACCAAGTCTATAGAAAATTCAATATCTCGATCTGGCGGCAATCCTGGCAATTCCTCAGGAAATACATCCAAGAATTCTGCTATCAACGGATGCGGCAACTCCTTGTCTTCCACCATAGCTCCACAAATAATGCCTTCGCCTTGCTCCGTAGCTCCTCTAGCAAACTCGAACTCTGGCTCTCCTGGCGGACCAAACAAAACTCTACCTCCTCTACAATCTATGCTAGCACGGTGCCTACTCAACCAATCCATCCCAAGTACAATATCGTAGCTCAGAAGTGGCATTACAAGTAGACACGCACTCAACTCCCGGCCTCCCAGAGTAACTCTCCGATCCTTGCAAATATCATTAACCAGTATAATGCCTCCCCCGGTCATGATCTTGCAAGTCCTAAGCAAAGACTCAGCTACCAAACCATGCTTTAGAGCAAAAGAAACAGATACAAAACTATGGGAAGCACCACTATCAAACAAAGCTAAAGCTGGAATGGAATCAAGAAGAATAGAACCTGCGATAACATCTCCGGTGGGTTCCTCCTCTTCGACGGTCATAGCAAACGCTCGTCCCTGCCGAGCACCTCCCTGCTGCTGATGCTGGACAAAATGCTGCTGCTGTGTCGGAAGTGGTCCCCTCGGCTCTGCTGCAGGTGGTCTCGTCTGTGCCCTCGGAGCTGGAACTGCTCCCTGAACTGCACGACGAGGACACTCCCTCGATTGATGCCCTTCAGTACCACAATACAAACAAACTCCTAGCCTCTTTCTGCAAACTTCCCAGATATGGCCGGGCTTTTGGCAGAAGTTGCATGGAGCTTGCTGTAACTGTCTCTGCTGCTGAGGTGCCTGGTGAAAAGGCGCTCTAGCTGGATTCTGGTTCTGCTGTGGCTGCTGGAAAGGTCTGGACTGGAAATGAGGATGTTTGGCAGATACTGCACTGCCGTTGGCCCCCAGAAAAGAATCACGGTCTCTCTTGGTCTTCAAACCCAGATCCCGCTCAACCTTGCGTGCCTCCGCAAGTATCTCCGAGTATGTCTCATAAAAAGACGGAATGAGAATCTTCACTTCCCAGTTTAGACCCTCATGGAAACGAATAGCTCGAACCTCCGGCTCCCTCACCAAGTACTCTGCAAATCGGCTCAACCTACCGAACTCCGCAGCGTATTCCTCCACAGACATGCTTCCCTGAACGAGACTCTCAAATTGTCTCCCCAAGTCAAGCCTGTCTATCCGGGCAAAAAACTTCTTCCTGAAAAGGTCCTTGAATACCTCCCAAGATTGTCCTGCGTCAACTAGAACCGGCTCATTTCTGAACCAAGTACGAGCGACGTCGAACAGTTGAAGTCCTACCGCCTCAACCTTCAGATCTTCAGAAAGACGGGACACCCTCATAAGACGTTCAATGTCCTCGAGCCAATCATCAGCATAGACGATGCCCTCCGTCCCTTTGAAAACCCTAGGCTCCAGTTTCTTGAAGTCCTAAATATTGCCTGGCCAAAGCTGAGCAACTTGAGGAACAACCTGTTGCTGGACCGGAACTCCTCTCTCAACTACAGCACGAGCAAGCTGATGAGCACTCTCGATGCCCTGCCGTAGAATATCGGTTTGCCTCTGATATGCCTCTGACTGAGCCCTCTGTGCCTCGAGCATCTCACGAAACAGTGTAAACATCTGTGATGCCTCTGCTGGCACAGGAGGTGGAGGTGGAAGCCCCTCAGATACAGCTGGCACAGTCCTCTGAGTAGGTGGTGGACCTCCGAAAGCAGCTGACACTCCAATCACCGGAGAAGTGACTGGTGCAGGCCCTCGGGATGTCGTAGACCTCTCAGAAACTGCTCTCTCCGGCTGTGATCTAGTCTTAGGCGGCATCCTGAGACAAAGCGAAAGAAAGAATCAATATGGCACAAGATGTAAGATATTCAAGGAAAGGACAATTTAAGGGATCAAGTATCAATGTCAAAGGAGAATAGTTGAATCAAAAGAATTTTCCTAGATGTGATTGAGTAGCTCAGCCTATTCCTATATCCTATCGCAGGCTCGCAGTAGTACAACTAAGTTGTCGCACTACCACGACATCACATACTTGTGAAGCTTGAACTGCATGGGCCACCACCAAAAACGTGTCAGGACCCGCACCCGGTGTAAGGGTACTAGTCGGAAACAACGCCCAGCCTACGCCGCAGAATCGGCGGTAGAACGCTGTCTAGAAAGTCTATCTAATATAATGAACTACCAATAATAATAGTATACTCAATCACAGAACTAAGATAGAAATGAGCACGAATCAGATAAAGAAATAAATAGTCACAATACAACTCATGAGTCTAAAATAATACATCAATGAGTCTGAAGAGTAACAAAAAATAAGCTGGAGACAAATCCAGTACAAGGAATACTACAAAACTATAAAGCTACAACTCCAGGGTCAACTGTCTCAGTTGGGATAAGTCCCTCTTGAGCCAGGGTCTCAGAATCTAAACCCACAACATCCTGCGGTCCATAATAGGTAGGGTACTCCTCAATGTCATCTGAAAAAATATATCCAGTCAGGAAAGGAGCAGAGTACAACCCTAATAGCAGTTATCAAACAATGATAAAAACTATGTAACAGTAAATAGCTATGGATAAACAAGATGCACAATAGATAGGAAAAATATATGTACAATAAGGAATACTGGAAATAAATACAATAAGGAACAATATGCCAATGAAACAAGAATACTAATGACTAAGTGTGTGAGTACTAGCTTAACATGTGATCGGCTTGGGCAAGATACAATGCGGCCTGGCTAATCATACGTGCGGTGCATGATCAACACTATTCGCTTACCAGTACTTTATTCAATAGGGATTTGATCACATATTTATACTAATACTCCCCACCCCCGACTGGTATAATAGATCCAACCACGGTATGCTATGGCACTAGATTCCCCAAGAAGAGAGCGACTCCTCCCGAAAATCGGTGTCTGTACATGTACAAGATAACCAATGAAATAATACTTACACCATATACACCATATACCAAGGAATAACATCTCATGACGAGATTCGGATATACCAATCCGTGTAACCATAGTGTCAAGAGAAACATGTATATCTACACTAGATACAACGAACATAGAGGATATCATAAATGAGAAACTATCAGAGAATGTACTCGCCTGAAGTCCAAAGAACAGTCTCACAGATGTCTGACTCGGTGCCTCGAAGACCTAGATATGGAATATAACATCAATACAAGGTCCCGGAAAGAGAACAAGTCAAACTAGTCAACTTCTAGGTCAATAAGTCAATTCTAAGTCAAAAGTCAACTATGGTCAACTCTAAAGTCAACTAAAGTTAAACATGGTCAAACCAAGGTCAACCTCACAAGACATCTATAAAATGATATAGAAATAAAATACAACAATTTAGGAATCAAAATTAGATCCCAAATTGATACCCCCACAAAGTATACTAATAATACAAATAATATATACCCTAAAATAATATATATACAAACAATATTTATACAAATAACATAATATATTATTACTAATATTATACCTCACAAAACACATATATATATACAAATATATATATATAATAATAATATATAAAATATAAATTTAAACTGTCAAAGTGTCACTGAAAACAGTGAACAAAACAAGATAAAATAAAACAGGTTTAATAGTGACAGTCTTGACTGTCACTAAAAAATCCGTCGCAGAAACTCCATATACAAACCGCTGCTGACACAGTTTGCTGACAGTTTCAAACTGTCACAAAAATGTCGCTGAAAGGTTGCCGCTCAAACTGCCCGCAGCATTAATGACAGATCTGTCATTTAATGCTGACCACTGTACAGCGGCTGCTGTTCAGACCAATTAATGACAGTTTCAACTGTCAAAGAAACCACTGTCACCAAAACAATAAAAATATAAATATATATATATAAATATATATATACAATAATAATCATAATACATATATATAAATAATTAATAATTATATACTTATATATATACACATATAAACTTATAATTAAATACCAAAGGCTACAAAACACATGCACATATTAATGTACATATTTTACATGGCTAGAAGCACACTTAAAATATATACATTAATATACAAATAATTACATAATAATTATAAATAATATAATTACACAATCAAACACATAAATATATTTTATAAAATATTTATGTATAATTTATATTATTTAACATAAGTACATATATAAATGCATGCAAGAAAGCTACATATTATATTGGTACATCACATTAGCACACAAAAATATATAGATCTATGCTACAATAAATACCATAATAAATACACTAAAATAATATATAATATCTATATATATTTACTAATTATAATTGAAGGATTTAAACCATACATAATTAGATCTATGCAAAAATTCACACAATTGGAGAGTATCACACCGTATCCCACTAGATCTAGGATACGCATGCGACACGAGTCCAACACACAACCAAATGCACCCCGAAGGACACAAACAAATCACAAATAATATCTATGAACAAAATAAAGTGTCAAAAGTAGATCTATGTGTCCGTGTCAAAATACGACATGTACAAAGCCCCGTGTAGGAGGAAAACCCCCAAATGACACGTATCACCAAATAGTTGGGATACGAACCACAAGTACCCAAATTATGGATACGACACTAGCCCCAAACACATAAGAACATGCCCAATTGATCTATAGGATCAATTGACACACACAACAAAATGTAAATTCGGAATTCCAACAAAATTGACACAAAAAGCACCATAACTTTCTCCATGGGTCTCCTATGAACACAAAACAAAGTCCTATGGGTAGTACATACATATGGGTTAATTTTACATGATTAAATCTCAGATTTAGAAGCTATTTAAATGAGAAAATCTGAATTATACCTATTGGGAGATGGATTCCCAATGAAACCTCCAATTGAGATGAACTTGCTTCCAAATTGTAGATCCTTGCTCCTCTTTGTAGATCCTTACTTCCTTCTTCTAGATCCTTGCTTTCTTCTTCTCTAATGGTGAATTGGGAAGAATTTGGAATAAATTTGGTAGGAAATTGGATTGGGAATGGAGGGAATTTGGTAGTAGGAAATTCTAGATCTAGATTTGGAAATGAAATAAGAGAAGAGAGAAATTTCCTCCCCTCTAATATAGGCCGGCCATTGCCCCTCCCCTAAGCAATTGTAAAATGTCCAATGTACCCCTTGGGGCCTCTCATGAAGAAATAATTAAGGAAGGAAGCTTCTAGTCTAATCACTTAATTAATTTAATCCATCTCCTTAACTATGGGCTTTCTAAATGGGCCAAGTCTAACTATTTAATTCATGTTGGTCAATGGGTCATAACTAAACTAGTTGGGTCCACTAAAAATAAGTCCAAAATAATTAAATAATATCTAACAACAATTAAATAATACAACAAATAATTATTTACCATGCACACTATTTATTTAAATAGGAAATTACTAAAATACCCTTTTCCTAAAATATGGTACTGACAGGAGCACTTCGACTGAACCTGCTGCTCACCACCATCCATCCTCCACTCGACCGACCCCGCTGAAGCTGCCTGAAGCCACTGCCCTTCGCTGAATATTCCCCTCGCCGACCGCCTTTCAGCGTTCCCTCGATAGCACACGCCTGAACCCGAGCCTCGACGACAACAGCACACCTCGACGTCTAACACCCCTTCCTCGTGCGCACAGGTTCGAGTTATTACCTTCATGTTGTGTATATATACGAATGATGGTGTTAGGATTGTAGCGTGTGTTGTTATGACGTATCCATTAGATGTTGATTGCTAGTTGTTGCAAATAAACCCGACTCGTATGCGTATACGTACGCGTATATGTATATTATTCAATTTGGTGTGTATATATATATATATATATATATATATATATATATATATATATATATATATATATATATATATATATAGTATATGTATATTATTCAATTTGGTATGCATATAATTATTGGTTGTTATATACATATATAAATATATGGTATGTATATATATTATAAGTAATTAAATGCTAAATGCTAGTTAAGACTATATATATATTATATATATATACAGTATGCCCTAGTGTTAATTACGAATATTCTGTAGTTTCTTTGACCATGTGACCCTGATGATTGTTAGTAGACTGCCTTATGTACACTGACGTACTGGCGGGACCCGTGTTATTTTGACTGTCTGATTTTGTAAAGCAATTACAAACGTCACACTCGTGCATCTAGATGCACATTTGACCCTGTACTATTGATTGTGTGTATGATAGCGTATTGACTGATTCTATTTTATCATTAAATAATGTCTATAGGACTGTTAGATTATTCAGACGAGACCCCGGAAATAGGACATTGGTATTGCCAGCCAATGACCACAGGCGAGTACATTCTCTGACAGTTTTCATTATGTTGATTATCTCTATGATTCCAGTTGTATAGCATACATGATTCAGACACTGCTGTATACATGAGTTGGCATCATCGAGACTTGTCAGGAGGAGTCATGATTGGGATCCATCGTGCTAGCTGGGGACGAGGAAATATTAGTAGCTTATGTGATCATACCCAACTCTACATGCATCATAGCTCACCCACACCTCACGTCGGTGCAGCCTGACCATTATATGCCTCATAGCCTGTTACATGTGATTAGCCTAACTATTGCTCGTATTATAGCTATACGGATGGTTAGCCTAACCTTACATGAATCATAGTTAATCATATATAACAAGCCTGATCAGTCCCAAGCCGATCACATGATATGCTAATGTTTCACACATTTAGCTAGATGTTCTTGATATGTATCTCTAGTTTATTGATCTAGCATTCCTTATGTTCTAGTTATAGTTTTACTATTCACTTGTATTCTAGTTCATTATTCTAGCATGCACTTGTACTTCTGTTCATTGCTAGTGTACCATTGATGATGACATTATTCCAGTATTTCTTATTTCCAGTACTTTACTATTCTAGTGTTGCTATTGCCAGTATTCATATCTATCTTGTATTTATTTACACTGTATCATAGTTTTTGTCGATATATGTGTAACTGCTGTTAGTGCTTGTACTTTGCTCCAATCCTGACTGCATATATTTTTTCAGAGGATCTTGAGGATTTCTGTCCTACACATTATGGACCAGGTATAGATGCAGACTACATGCCAGAGAGCTTAGACGAGTCTATTCCATTAGAGGAGATACTACCTACAACTGTTTAGACAGCATTTATTTTATGCATTTGAGACTTATTTGAGTTATGTTAAGACTTATGTTAAGTTTAAATTGAGACTTGTGGAGAGTTTTTATGTTGGACAACTAGACTGTAGTTTATCTCTATTTTGAGACATTGTGTTTGACTATATCATTCTTCTTATCTTTTATCGTGCCATTTATTCTTATAGTTATTGTGATTTAGTATTATTGAGAGATGGTTATTTTATTGTACTCCTTATGGAGTTGATAGCATTGACATATTGTGAGTTATGTTAGTAATATAGAGACCTAGACAGCGTTCTACTGTCGATGCTGTGGCGTAGGCTGGACGTACCCATGACTCATGCCCAAATTCTAGGTGTGGGTCATGACACATTTTTAGTGGTGGCCCATGCAGGTCAAGCTTCGCAAGTTGTATGATGTCTTGGTAGTGCGATAACTTAGTTGTACTACTGCGAGCCTGCGATAGGATATAGGAAATATAATTTAGGATGAGAGTATCCTCAACCACAACTAGGAAATTCTGATCTTTATAATGCTATTCTAAATGATTGCTTCCCTTGAAATTTTACTGTCCTTCCTTGATGATATCGTATCTATTACCTTAATTTATTCTTTTCAATCTATCTTCAGGATGCCGCTGAAGACTAGGTCCTTGAGATTGGGAGCAGCAGCTTCAGAGAGGTCTGCCACCTCTCGACCTGACGAACAGACATCTCGAGTTCCTCCTATATCTTCTGTTCATGTGGGAGTATCTGCAGCTAATGGGATTCCTCCTCCACCTGTTCAGAGGATTGCCCCAGCTATGACGGACAACCTTCCACCACCACCGGCTCCGATTCCCGGAGGTGTACCCACTGACGGGGCACAGATGTTCGCAATTATCCAAGGCATGGTAGAGGCCCAGAGAGTGACAATAGAAGCTCAGCGTGTTCAAGCTGAGGCTCAGAGGGTGCAAGCAGAAGTGCACCAGGCACAGACAGAGCTGATGAGAGAGAGTATGGAGAATGCTCATCAGGTGTCTCTCTAGGCTGTGGAGAGAGTAGCACGACAATATCAGCATCCTGGCCAGCAACACCAGAGGCTAGGTACAATAGTGGACTTTAAGAGGATGATGCCTTGAGAGTTTAAAGGCACCGAAGGAATACTCTATGTTGATGACTGGCTAGAGGATATAGAGCAAAACTTTCGTTTGGCACAGATTTTGGAGATTCTTCAGATCGAGGCCGCTGGCAGTCAGATATTTGATATTGCGCTGACATAGTATCGTACAGAGCCGAGACTCACTGACGAAGGACTTAACCCCTCTTAATCGGCGAGGCCTCGATGTCACACCTTGGGATGACTTCAAGGAGCTCTTCAAGGAGAACTTCTTTCCTGACGTAGCTTTGGAGCATTGGAAAGTTAGTTCCATGACTTAGTCCAAGGGAGCATATCAGTTGACGAATACGCCATGGAGTTTTGCTGTTTGAGTCGATTCGTACCATCGATGATTCGAGACCCAGGAGACAAAGCACGAAAATTCAGGAAGGGGTTGAATAGAGAGATCAAGTCTCGTACTTCGGGATGATGCACTGCTATATTTGAGGGTATTCTGATGAATGCCCAGATTAATGAAGATGACTTGGACCTCAGGCCCAAGAGAGGACATGACACTTCTGAAGGAACATGTGGTAACACAGGACCGGCCAAGCGCACACACTTTCAACAACAACAGAGGCCGTACCAGCAACATCAGCAGCACCAGGCACCAGTTCGAGGACATATCCAGCAGCAGCAGCCACAGAGGCAGACTCAGCCCACTGCCCAGTATGCGTATTGCGGGAAGATATGACATACTAGAGACATCTTCAGGAAAAGGTTGGGTATATGCATGTCCTGTGGATCATCAGCACATCAGCCGAGGGACTGTCCATCTATTCAGACTCGTTAGGGTGGAACAGCCGCTCAGAGAGGATCAGCCAGAGTACCTACTGTACCAGAAGGCCAGCAGAGGGGACCTCCACTTCCACCATAGCAGCAGAGGTTTGCTCAACACCAGCAGCAGTAGAGAGGAATACCACAGGGACGTGCATACGCTATGACAATTGAGGAGACCAAGCCAGCTGGAGACGTGATTTCAGGTTCAGTTTCTCTCGATTCTATTCTAGCACTTGTATTATTTGATTCTGGCGCTTCCCATAGTTTTATATCTGTATCTTATGCTCTTAAGCATCGTTTAGAAATGGAACCATTAGATAGTTCTTGCAAGATCATGACTGGAGGGGCATTATCCTAGTACGAGACTTGCAATATCACGATCGAGGAGACTGAGCCAGCTTGGAGAGTCAGTTCCATGACTTGGTCTAAGGAAGCATGTCAGGCAACGAGTATGTCGTAGATTTTTGTCGTTTGAGTCAATTCGCGCCATCGATGATTCGGGACCCAAAAAACTGAGCTCGAAAATTCAGGAAGGGGTTGACTAGAAAGATCAAGTATCGTACTTCGGGATGTCGCACTGCTATATTTGAGGGTATTCTGATGGATGCCCAGATTGCTGAAGATAACTTGGACCTCAGGCCTAAGAGAGGATACGATACTTCTGGAGGAACAAGTGGTAACACAGGACCGGCCAAGCATCCACACTTTCAGCAGCAACAGAGGCCATACCAGCAACAACATCAGTAGCACCAGGTACCAGTTCGAGGACACACCCAACAATAGCAGCCACAGAGGCAGACTCAGCCCGCTGCCCAATGTGCGTATTATGGGAACATAGGACACACTAGAAATATCTACAGGAAGAGGTTGGATAGATTCTTGTCCTGTGGATCGTCAGTACATTAGCTAAGGGACTGTCCATCTATTCAGACTCGTCAGGGTGGAGCAACTGCTCGGAGGGGACTAGCTAGAGTACCTACTGTACCAGGAGGCCAGTAGAGGGGACCTCCACTTCCACCACCACAGCAGAGGTTTGCTTTACACTAGCAGTAGCAGAGAGGTGCACATCAGGGACGCGCATACGCCATGACGATTGAGGAGGCCGAGCCAGCTGGAGACATGATTTTAGGTTCAGTTTCTCTCGATTCTATTCCAGCACTTGCATTATTTGATTCTGGCACTTCCTATAGTTTTGTATCTATATCTTATGCCCTTAAGCATCATTTAGATATAGAACTATTAGATAGGACTTACAAGATCATGACTGGAGGAGGCATTATTTTACTCCACGATTATTGCAAGGATCGGAGAGTATCATTGGGAGGCCGAGAGTTAAGCATGAGTTTACTCGTCATGCCACTTCCGGGATACGATATTGTACTCGAAATAGACTGGTTGAGTAGACATCATGCTATTATAGATTGTCACAGAGGTAGAGTAATATTTTGACCACCAGGAGAGCCAGAGTTTGAGGTCGCCAGAGGAGCAGCAAAGCAGAGTGAGGCACTTTTTGCGAAGCCAGGAAAGAAGAAGAGGAGTTACGACATCCACTGATAGTGGACTTCCTAGATGTATTTCCAAAGGAGTTGCTAGGCTTGCCGCCAGACAAAGATGTTAAATTCTCTATAGACTTGGTACCAGGAGCGGAGCCTATTTTGTAATATGTCTATAGAGTCAACAACAGCGAGCTGGTAGAACTGAAGAAGCAAGTTGAGGAGCTGCAGGACAAAGGTTTCATTAGATCTAGTTCATCACCATGGGGAGCTTCGATATTATTTATACCAAAGAAGGATGACACGGTACGCATGTGTATCGATTATAGAGCACTAAACAACCTTACTATTAAGAACAAATACCCGCTGCCGAGGATAGATAATCTTTTCGATCAATTGAGTGGGGCGAATATGTTTTCAAAGATAGACTTGAGGTCAGGCTATCACCAGGTGAAGGTGAAGAGAGAAGACATACCGAAGACAGCTTTTAGGACCAGATATGGCCAGTTTGAATTCACAGTAATGCCGTTTGGTTTAACCAATGCACCAATAGTATTCATGAACTTGATAAACAAGTTATTCCACCAATACCTTGACAAGTTCACAGTGGTGTTCATCGACGACATTCTAGTGTATTCGAAGACCCCAGAAGGGCACGAAGAGCACCTAAGGATGGTCTTAGAGACCCTCAGGAAGGAAGAGTTATACGGGAAACTTTTAAAGTGTGAGTTCTTTCTTGACAAGGTTGAATTTCTTGGACATATGGTAGCGGGTGACATAATTTCAGTTAACCCAAAGAAGATAGAGGCAGTAAAGTCATGGGCTACTCCCAGTTCGGTAGCAGAGATCAGGAGCTTTCTCGGACTAGCAGGATACTATAGTAGATTCGTACAAGACTTCTCCAAGATTGAAGAACTAATGACTAGGTTGTGTCACGAACCGCACCCGGTGTAAGGGTACAAGTCAGAAACAATGCCCAGCCTATACCGAAGAATCGGTGGTAGAACGCTGTCTGGGTAATCTATCTAACAATATAATAAACCACCAACAATGATAATATACTCAATCACAGATCTAAGATAGAAATGGGCACGAATCCGATAAAAAATAGAAGTAGTCATGTACAACTCATGAGTCTAAAATAATACATCAATGAGTCTGAAATAAATAACAAAATAAGCTGGAGACAAATCTAGTACAAAAGAATACTAAGAAACTATCAAACCCGGGTCAACTGTCTCAGTTGGGACAAGTCCCTCCTGAGCTAGGGCCTCAGACTCTAGACCCACAATATCCTGAGGTCTATAATAGGTAGGGTACCACTCCTCAGTGTCATATGGAAAAATATATCTAGTCAGGAAAGGAGCAGAGTACATCTCTAACAGCAGTTCTAATCAATGATAAAAATTATGTAACAGTAAATAGATGTGCATATACAAGATGCACAATAGATACGAGAGATATATACAATAAGTAAATACTAGAATAAATACAATAATGAACAATATACCAATGAACAAGAATATTAATGACTAAGTGTATGAGTACTAGCTTTAACATGTGATCGGGTTGGGAATATGATACAATATATATGGCCTAGCTAATCATACGTGCGGTATATGATCAACACTATTCAATAATAGTACTTGATACAATAGGGGTAATGATCACATATCTACACTAAAGTACTCCCCACCCTCGACTGGTATAATAGATCTAACCACGGTATGCTATGGCACAAGATTCCCCAAGAAGATAGCGACTCTTTCCGAGAATCAGTGTCTGTACATGTACAAGATAACCAATAAAACAATACTTGTATCATATACACCATATACCAAGGAATAATATCTCATGACGAGATCCGGATATACCAATCTGTGTAACCATAGTGTCAAGAGAACATGGATATCTATACTAGATACAATGAACATAGAGGATATCATAAATGAAAAACTATCAGAGAACGTACTCGCCTGAAGTCCAAAGAATAGTCTCATAGATGTCTGACACAGTGCCTCGAAGACCTAGATATGGAATATAACATCAATACAAGGTTCCAGAAAGAAAATAAGTTAAACTAGTCAATTTGGGTCAATAAGTCAATTCTAAGTCAAAACTCAAACTAGGTCAACTATGGTCAACTATAGTCAAACTATGGTCAACTACCTATTTCTAGGTTGCTCAAGTCTAACACAAAAATATTGGTTTCAAGATACTAAGTCTAAACTACAAAAATCATATCTTAATTATTAGGATACCGGATCTCCGGATACGTAATCCCATAGGTAAAACATCCCATATATAAGCCAAACCATTATTAATAATATAGAAGCCAAATTATAAACATTAATTAGGTACCGTAGTTTTGAACCAACTTGGCATCTCAACAATAATTTAAAAACTTGATACCCAAACCCAATATCTTGGTATCCCCAATTACCTTGGTTCCTCAAGGTAATACCCAATATCTTATTATATTAACTACCCGTAATATATATATATATATACATACTACCTTATTTATTATACATATACTATAATGTAATTAGCAATTTAGGAGATACATTACTTATATATTAATACTAATATATATATATATATATATATATATATATATATATATATATATATATATATACATATCCAAGTATATATATATATATATATAAAAAACTGCCAAATTGTCGCTAAAACTATTCTTGCTGTTACTGAAAGCTGCTGTTAATATTGATATACTACTGTTTTAGTAACAATTTCCTGCACTGTCACTAAACACTGTCACTAAAGCCCTTGATACGCTGCTGATATGCTGCTGTTTCAGCGACAGTTTTCTGAAACTGTCGCTGGCTGCTGTCACTGCTTCCTGCTGCCGTTGCTGCTGCTTTTCTGTGACAGATTGCTGTCGATGTTGCCTCTGCTGTTGTAAACCCCCTCATTTATTTTTATAGATAGTCGGATTATGGGTTAGAAAATTTTGGTTTAGCAGCAGAGGTGTCACTACCACGTTCCAAAAACAGGAATAATTTTAACTTTTTATATATATTTAATATTGCATGTATTTAATTTAAATAATTGCATGAGATGTGTATTTATAATATTATATATATACAGTATTCATTAATGTTTGAGCTGGTAGACTTGACCTAGAAGCCCACTAAATGAACACCTGACCGAATTGTAGGGTTATGGAATTAATTTGTATTATTTAAAATTTAATTATTTGGGATTGTGATTAATTACCATAATTTTATTTAATTATTGTGCCTTACCGTTGCTTCGATATTTGGAGCGCTACCCTATCTTTTGTCTTCCAATAGATTTTACAACCTTGTCCTAGACGTGCCCGCCTTCCATTCGAACCTTTTTGTAACTCATAATTATGCTCTCTTGTGCTTCATTTTAGCCGCACAATATTCGTCGCGGACGTTTATTTAATTTCTAAATAAATTCCAACTTTGTATCGTTGTGCGTTCCAATCAAAATTGGAGACAACCTCGACCTATTTTTCGTACAACCCAAATTAGGGTAATATTCAGTTCTGAGTCTTCTTCACTAATGATATTTGCGTCCCAACTTAATTTCAGCTCCTTGTACTTCTAATTAATTTTAGAATGCCAATTGTATCTAATTTTAATTAATTAAATCCAGAAACCCACTTTTGTGCAATTTTCCAATTGTTGGGACTTAATTGCAAAATTGCAATGATGTGTCACCATCCTATTGGTTTAACCCAAATGAAGAAAACAACTCCCTTTGTTTGACTAGTCAACCCAACCCCTCTCTCCTCCTTTTTGTTTGAATTTTCTCCATGTTGAATCATGGCCATCCAATTAAAATGGAGCCATCCCCACCACACAACACCTTTATATATTTATATATAATTCCTTAACCCCTTTTCCCAAAGCAACCCCATCCCTAGGCTTGGCCGGCCCTAATTCCTAGGAGGTCACATCATCTCCTCCCACATACAAAAAACTACCATCTTTATGATATTTCTTCACAAATACAACACCATCACCAACACCAAAACTAACCATAAACCAACCCTTCTTCATCCCTGTTCCCGCTCGACCGTCGAAGCCCGGCCATCACCCTCGTCGGACCGGAGCAGCAGTAGCTCGACCCGCCTGCACTCGATCCAAGCCGCTGCCCATCATTGATAACCTCGCCTGAACGCTGTGCTCTACGATGCCGGAGCAGCAGCTCCATTGACTCCAAGCAGTCCCTCTCGCCGTAGTAGCACCGCACCTCCGCCGAAGCCCGGAGTAGCCTCCGACCCAAGCCAGGACCGCTGCACCATCCTCCTCACCTCGATCCCGTCCCGCCGGAGCAGCTCGATCTCGTCCCGCCGACGACGAGATCCCCCGCACCACCACCACCGAGCTATCACCATTAGCTCCGGCCTGAGTTCCTGAGTCTCCACCACCATCTCCATCCCCGAGCTCCTTCCTTCTCCGGCCAACTCTTCCCTCTACTTCGTCGACATCATCCCCGCAGCACCCGAGCTCCTCGACCAACCTCCCCTTCTCTACCACCCATCACCACCGTACAGCACCACCAACCCCTGCAACCTCCCTCCGCCCTACTCGCCTGAGTTCCCTGCACCACCCTCATCAGCCCCAGTCCGGTTATCTCCTCCCTGCTCTCCTCCCAACTTTCCTCGAGCGGCCACCCGTCGAGCCAGCACCAGCCACCTCGTCATCCTCGTCTTCGTCATCGTCGTCGATGTCTTCGCCGTCGTCGTGCGCATGTTCGATCCGTCCCCCCCCTCCCGCGTACACGCACGAGTGTACGTGTATGAGTGTATGTATGTATGTATGCATATATGTATTAGTGAGTATGTATTATTCGTATATATATATACGCGTATACATATATATAGTGTGTTTCTCTATTTAGTACCTGTGTATTCAACACATATATTACTATATACGTATTCGTATTATATGTTGTATGCATAGTATATGTATGGGCTTAAACGTATTTGGGTACACATAAACATATATATGTATAGTATATGTTTAGTAAAATGTATTTGGTATATATTTATACATATATATGTAGCATAATATAAATTAATACATATGTATTGATATATATATATATATATACATATATAAAAGTATATAGTATATATATTTTAATTGGTATATATATATATATATATATATATAGGATGTATTTCTCGAACTGGTATATATATACATATGTATACGTATTGTACGTGCATCCTTAGTACCCTTTTTAATATATGTATATATGTACATAGTATAATTTGATTAGTATGTATATGTGTACATATATATAATAGTATAAATTCATTAAGTGTATATATTATGTATATATATATTAATATATTCGTATATATATGATATATGTTAATGTTCGTATTTTGGTATATATATACCTGTATATAGTATAAGTATTATTTTGGTATATACAAATATATATATATATATATATATATATATATATATATATATATATATATATATATATATATATATATATATATATATATATATATATATTTGTATTGGTATATGTTTAGTAAAACATATTTTGGTATATATACATATATGTAGCATGATATACTTTAGTATGTTTATATATGGTATATGTATTAAGATTTGATATATATATATATATATATATATATATATATATATATATATATATATATATATATATATATATATATATATATATATATATATATATATATATATATATATATATAGTATATGTATATGTATATTTTTACTAAAATTTGTATATATATATTCAGTATATATATATTCTTTTGTATATATATATAAAACATTGGTTGTTGTATATATAAAAGTATATGTGTTATGTATATTTTTAAAAACATATATATGGTATAAAATTCTATTAGTGTATATACACTTATACCTATTTTTGTATGTAATTATTGATATGCACTTATATATATTATGTACTTATTTAATTGGTATATATATTCTGAGTATAAATATATATTTATATATATATATATATATATATATATATATATATATATATATATACTAGGTAACCGACTGTAAATACGGATACCCCGTAACTACACATGACCTATGACCCTGTGAACTGTTAGCAGACTGCCATGTACAATGACGTACTGGCAAGACCCGTATCACCGACTGTCTGAATTCACAGCAATTATAGACACGACACCCGCACAATTAGACGCGCACTTGACCCTATTTGACTAAGTGCCATACCTGGCATAGCCCCTGGGATCAATGTATTTGTGATTGTGTTAGAGTAATGTCTGATGCAATATTGAATTGTATTATATGTCTATAGGACTGTTGGATCATCTAAGCGATACTCTGGGACAGGATATTGGTATTACCAGCTAAGGACCCAAAGGCGAGTATATTCTCTGATAATTTCCAATTATTTAATAATATCTATAATTCTAGTATCTAGAAATGTTACATCTGATTCTTGACACTGTGCTACACGGACTAATATATAGATTGGATCTGCAGTCATGAGATGTTACATTGATTATCGTATTGACATTGTACACGACATTGATATTTAGACCTTGTACATGATATTGGATATTGCTCGTGTATCGTGATGTGTCGTGATTGGATCCACTATACTAGTTGGGGGCGGGGAAAATATTAGTAGATTATGTGATCATACCCAACTCTACATGCATCATAGCTCACCCCACATCTCACGTCGGGTGCGGCCTGACCATTACATGCCTCATAGCTGTTATATATGATTAGCCTGACCACTACTAGCATCATAGCTAACCAAATGGTTAGCCTGACCTTACATGAATCATAGCTAATCATATGTAACCAGCCTGATCTTGTCCCAAGCCGATCACATAATAGACTAATATTTCAAACACTTAGAATAGTTACAGTTCTCTATTTTAGATCATATACTACATCACCCGTATATGATATTGTACCTCGTTCTCTTCGTTTCATATATGCACTGACTGTTTCATATTGTCTATATTGCCTGTCTCTTTACATTGCGTTGTATCTACTTGTTTCTTCGAGATCTTATCGTGCTATAGTTATGTGATTGAGTATGTTGTTCATATTATATTGTGGTATCTGTGTCTCCTCATGGAGTCGGATGCTCGTATGAGATTGCTTAGATAGCATCAAGACCTAGACAGTGTTCTACCGCCGATGTTGCGGCGTAGGCTGGACGTACCCACGTACTCGTGCCCCAATTTAGGGTGCAGGTCATGATATATTTTTAGTGGTTGCCCATGCAGGTCTGACTTTGCATGTTGTGTGATATCGTGGTAGTGCGACGTATTAGTTGTACTACTGCGTGCCTGTTACAGAATATAGGACATAGGATACTAGTATGAGAGAGGATACTCAATCACGAATTCTTGAGAGATTCCTGGAACGACCCCTTGAGAATCTTATTACAATTTCTAATTTTAAACCTTCGCCCTTGTTTCCGTCCATCCTCACTCGTTGATATTGAATTTGATTCTTGTTGACCAGTTGTTAAATTTAATTCTTGGTATCGTTGTTGAGTTAATTTTATATCAAGATGAATTTTACGGGCTAAAATTTACGATATCATCTGATGACATATGTTGATGAGGACAGTGAGAAAGGTAAAACGTCTACTTTGGTTATGGAACCTAGAGTTTATCGCAGCCATATTAGCTGTTGTGACGAGAACGTAGGAACCTGACTTGGATGTACATACTGTAGTTATAAAACTTAGAGTCTCTCGCAGCCATACCGATTGGCGTGGCGAAGATTCTAGATGACATGATTATAGGGTTGCATACCTTAGTTACGGAACCTGTCGTTTATCGTACCTATACTTACTGGCGTGGCGAGAATTCTGAGTGTCATGTGTAAACTCCCTCACCCAAAATAGGTATTTTGTGTATATTTTATATTATTATATTTATTATAGATGTTGAATTTATTTAGAGTATTCTCTTAGTAAATTAGAAAATAATTTTTTACTATATTTACTTATATAAATATTTATTTAGAAATTATCTTTAGGCTATTTTAGATTATTAGGATTTTTCCATAATTTTTAGTTAATTAAAAACTAGTAACACTAATTTTCTAGGACTTTGAAGAATTTATTTTATATTCAAACTTAATTAAAAATATTCCAAAATTTTATTTTAGGTTCTAAACAGTCAAATATATTTTCTAGAATTTTTTGGAAATTTATTGAATATTTTAGTATTTATTGGGAGTTATTTAGGCTAATAACTAATTTTTAGGACTTATAGAATTTATTGTGCAATCCCAAGAATATAGAATGGACCCACGTTATTTTCAAAGGTTTATAATATTATTATATATTTTTTTGGAATTATTTTAGAATTTTTGGAATAATGTTAGTATTTATTTTTAGTTAAATGGATAAACTAATGTTTAGAGCTTCTCCTAATTATAGTAGTAAACTTATGAATATAAAATTATCCCAAATATTTTTCTAGAGTTTTTAAATTGAAAATATATTTTTTGTAATTTTTCCAGATTTTTATGATTATTTTTAATATTTATTTTGAGTTATTTAGATTTAAAATGACTTAAATAATGTTTTGATAAAGGCAAATCAAAACAAATAATATAAAAAAAACCATCCAATCAGATTTTGACACGTGTCAGCCTATAAATATCCATCCAGCCGCAGGTACATCCCTATATATATATATATATTATTATAACCCTAATTATCCTATTATTTTAGAGAGAGAGATTTTGGAGAATTGCCATCTAGGGTTCCTTCATCTTCCACAAGCCATTATGCATAGCTCCGGACTCCAAACGAGGCCTAGTTTCTTGCGTTAGAAAGATATTGAGGTTAGCTTTCGGATTATATAATTTATTTTACGAAATTATTAGTATTAAATTCTGGAAAATTCGTAGAGCACAGCATGTCCAAAAATAGATGTGTTTTGATGTTTTCGCGATTTCGGGAGAACCAGGAATCAGAATCATGAACCGTTTAAAATTTCGGAAAGCTAATGTCGAGATCATAGACATATATTTTTCCTAGAATTTAATTCGAAGTATTTATATATTGTTAATTCTGTAGAACTTCTAGGTTAGAATTTAACCATCGGTGCACAATACAAAATTTGTATGTGCCATAATTCCCAAACGAATTTGAATTCGGACGAGCCATAAATTCCAGTATGTTTTTGATGCTGAAATCTACAGGAAATCATGCATGAAAGTCGAGTTTGTGTCGATTGACTTTTTTGGTCAACAGATCGCCTCGATTTGCGTGCCATGAGTCTCGAGTTGATAAAATTCAGTTTCTTTGGACAAAATTTAGGAATTAACATAAAAATCAGAATAATAAGATTAAAATAGAATTTTAGAGTAATTATTTCATAATTAAATAAATTAAAATAAATTATCTTTTGACGTGATAAATTTGTAATACATAGGCTATTTGGACTGTGACTTGGACTCTGATTCATACCAGCAGCAGGACCCCAGGCAAGATACCTTACCAAATTGTTTACAGTATTTTGCATGCTTAGTATATTTCTGTATATTTATTGCATTTCTGTTTATTCTTGCATGTGTAGTTTTCTTTCAGTCATTACTATGTATTAGATATGTTGACACACACATGGCACTTAGTATCATAGAGGACAATCATTAGGCGTATGGGCTTTTAACCACTCTGGTAACACCGTAGTCACTAGCACGCACTATGGTGGGTCATGTCCGATGGTTGCTACCCCAGAGGTATGTCGATTGATGGAGTCCGAGGGTCGCTACCCCAGAGGTATGTCGGCTGATGATGTCCACTGACGAGCATGAGATTGTGAGGATTAGATCGAGTAGCCTACCCTTGCCCATACGTTGAAAAGTTGTCCTCATTTGTATTCATATAGATGGTCTTGTACAGCGTACTTATTTATTTTCAAATAATATGCATGTTTACTGTATTCAAATTGGCTCGTATTTTCTGTATCTTGTTACGTCCCTCTGAGGACCTGGTCCTCTGCCAGGTGTATCTATTCTTGAGTAATTACAGGAGCGTAGATTTGGATGATTACTTGTGTTGCGAGGATATCTTCTCTTCGAGCCCATGGTCGTTAGCTGGTATTCCTATATTGTATTTGTTGTGTTGTACTTTTCCATTCGAGTTGGTAGTGGATTTGTTTCCATCCAACTATCATCCTTAGATATTTATGTTGAGATCTAGTTATATAGATGCTGGTTATTATTTATATCTGATTTTCGTGGATGAGATTTAGATTATACCCTGTGACTTGTAATACATTTTATACCACTTGTGGATTGATATTCATATTACAGCGTACGTGTGGATTTTGGTTTCCATATATTGGAGTTGCCATATCCATGCGGCTGGCATGCTTACGTGTTCCTAGTCCTATGTACTTTTGGGACTGGGGCGTGACATGTTTTTATGGTGGCCCATGCAGGTCGAGAGCATATTGTCTCGGTTACGTTACTGTACCGAGCAAGCCTGCACCTAGGACTAGAGTATAGGATCTCATCCACAATTGACTATGATTCATCTTCCTCCTCTTTGTTCTATTCGAACAATTGTATCCTGCTTGATTCCTGTACTTCCCTAATAGTTCCTTTAGTATAGCCTTCTGCTAGAATATAGGAACTCATGTTATTAGAATGATAATTAGGGTAGCACTCCTATTAAGAATACAACAAGAATATAGACACACCACTAAGTTTAGAATATCCAGTGAACCCTATGTCACGACCCGCACCCGGGGTAAGGGTACTAGTCGGAAACAACGCCCAGCCTACGCCGCAGAATCGGCGGTAGAACCCTGTCTAGAACGTCTATCTAATATAATGAACCACCAAAAGATAGTGTACTCAATCACAGAACTAAGATAGAATGAACACGAATCAGATAAGAATAGAATAGTCACAATACAACTCATGAGTCTAAAATAATACATCAATGAGTCTGAAGAAAAATACAGAAATATGCTGGAGATAAATCCAGTACAAAAGAATTCTACAAAACTATAAAGCTACAACTCCAGGGTCAACTGTCTCAGTTGGGATAAGTCCCTCTTGAGCCAGGGTCTCAGAATCTAAACCCACAACATCCTGGGGTCCATAATAGGTAGGGTACTCTTCAGTGTCATCTGGAAAAATATATCCAGTCAGGAAAGGAGCAGAGTACAACCCTAACAGCAGTTCTCAAATAATGATAAAAACTATGTAACAGTAAGTAGCTGTGGATAAACAAGATGCATAAATAGATACAAGAAATGTATAGACAATAAGGAAGTACTGAAAAGAAATACAATAATGAACAATATGCTGATAGAAAAAGAATACTAATGACTAAGTGTGTGAGTACTAGCTTTAACATGTGATCGGCTTAGGAACTTGCACAAGAGTATAATGGCCTGGCTGATTATACGTGCGGTGTATGATCAACACTCACAAGGAACAAGACATGCACAAGGAGGGTATGATCACATATCTACACTAAAATACTCCCCATCCCGACTGGTATAATAGATCCAACCACGGTACGTTATGGCACTAGATTCCCCAAGAAGATAGCTAGTCTCCCCGAGAATCGGTGTCTGTACATGTACAAGATAACCAATGAAACAATACTTACACCATATATACCATATACCAAGGAATAACATCTCATGACGAGATCCGGATATACCAATCCATGTAACCATAGTGTCAAGAGAACATGTATATCTACACTAGATACAACGAACATAGAGGATATCATAAATGAGAAACTATCAGAGAATGTACTCGCCTGAAGTCCAATGAACAGTCTCACAAATGTCTGACTCGGTGCCTCAAAGACCTAGATATGGAATACCATATTAATACAAGGTTCCGGAAAGAGAACAAGTCAAACTAGGCAATTTCTAGGTCAATAAGTCAATTCTAAGTCAAAAGTCAACTATGGTCAACTCTAAAGTCTACTAAAGTCAAACATGGTCAAACCCAAAGTCAACCTCACAAGACATCTATAAAATAATATAGAGATAAACTACAATAATTTAGGAATCAAATTAGATTCAAAAAGAACTCACACAAAGTATACTAATAATATAATTAATATATACCCTAAAATAATATATATACAACCCAACATTTATATAAATAACATAATATATTATTATAATTATTATTCCTCACAAAATACATATATATATACATATATATATATACAATTATAATATATAATATATACATTAAATCTGTCAAAGCGTCATTGAAAAATAGTGAATAAAATAGGATTAAATCAAAACAGTTTAAATAGTGACAGTCGGAACTGTCACCGAAGGACTGTCACCGAAACCCAAATAATAAACTGCCACTGCTTTGGTTTTCGCTGACAGTTAAACTGTCGCGGAAAAGCGTCGCAGAAAAGCTGCTGTTTCCCGCTGCTGCAATTAATGACAGGTTTGTCATTAATTGCCCGAAGGCTACAGCGGCTGCTATTAGTCGGCTAATTAATGACAGTTTTTTACTGTCATTAATTCACTGTCACTAAAACAAGTTGTATATATATAATTATATATATAAAAATAGAATATATAAACAATATATATATATATATATAAACAGAATATATAAAACAGTATATATATATATATATAAAAACCATTAATACAAAAATGTACATATATATATTAATATACACATAAACTTATACCTTCAAATATTTAACAAAGAACATATAATTTACATGGCTAGAAGCACACCTAAAATATTTACATTAATATCCAAATAATTACATAATAATTATAAATAATATAATTACACAATTAAACATACAAATATATTTTATAAAATATTTTATGTATAAATTATATTATTTAACAAGTAGTAACATATATATTTGTATGCAAGAAAGCTACATATTACATTGTACATTATATTAGCACACCCAAAATATAGATCTATGCTACAATAATTACTATAATAAATACACAAAATAAATATTTAATATCCATATATATATACTAATTATAAATGAAGAATTGAACCAGAATTAATTAGATCTATGCAAAAATACACACAATTGGAGAGTATCTCACCGTATCCCACTAGATCTAGGATACGCATGCGACACGAGTCCAACACACAACCAAATGCACCCCGAAGGACACAAATAAATCACAAATAATATTTATGAACAAATCAAAGCGTCAAAAGTAGATCTATGTGTCCGTGTCAAAATACGACATGTTCAAAGCCCCGTGTCGGAGAAAAACCCCCAAATGACACGTATCACCAAATAGTTGGGATACGAACCACAAGTATCCCAATATGGACACGACACTAGCCTCAAACACAAATCTCATGTTTAATTGATCTATAGGATCAATTGACACACACAACAAAATATAAATTCGGAATTCCAACAAAATTGACACAAAAAGCACCATAACTTTCTCCATGGGTCTCCTATGAACACAAAACAAAGTCCTATGGGTAGTACATACATATAGGTTGATTTTACATGATTAAATCTCAGATTTAGAAGCTATTTAAATAGAAAAATCTGAATTATACCTATTGGGAGATGGATTCCCAATGAAACCTCCAATTGCGATGAACTTGCTTCCAAATTGTAGATCCTTGCTCCTCTTTGTAGATCCTTGCTTCCTTCTTCTAGATCCTTGCTTCCTCCTTCTCTAATGGTGAATTGGGAAGAATTTGGAATGAATTTGGTAGGGAATTGGATTGGGAATGGAGGAAATTTGGTAGTGGGAGAATTCTAGATCTAGATTTGGAATGAGATGAGAGGAGAGAGAAATTTCCCCCCCTCTTTAATAGGCCGACCATAGCCCCTCCCCCAAGCAATTGTAAAATGTCCAATGTACCCCTTGGGGCCTCTCATGAAGAAATAATTAAGGAAGGAAGCTTCTAGTCTAATCATTTAATTAATTTAATCCATCTCCTTAACTATGGGCTTTCTAAATGGGCCAAGTCTAACTAATTAATTCATGTTGGTCCATGGGTCCAAACTAAACTAGTTGGGTCCACTAAAATAAGTCTAAAATAATTAAATAATAACTAACAACAATTAAATAATACAACAAATAATTATTTACCATGCACAATATTTATTTAAATAGGAAATTACCAAAATACCCTTTCCTAGAAAATATGGTAGTGACACCCTAGAATTCCTTATCTCTAGAGTTGGTTTACCATTACCCCCTAATGTATTATGAAGACTCGAGAGTAGTATAGACACTACTAGAGTTAGTTAGAAGTTTACCATAATGGTTGACCCTAGTATTGAGGAACCAATAGAAAACCAAAAATTGAATATTAGGACTGAACCTAACCTTCGCAGTTAGATAAGTATTGGAGAACTATAAAACTTAGATCATTGTCTTATTATTAGTAGACAATACCTTAGGAAGCCTAGAGGAATGTAATTAACACTTTTTCCTTGATCATACCTCGAACATAGCAACTAGCATACCACTCCCCCTTAGAAAACCATGATGCTATCTAGAGCCCTCTATTTTAATTTTATATGTTGTTCCTCTGCGGTCTTAACGTTCGCTAATTGTGCGACGACTAAAAATTACGTTCTTCTTTTCTTCCTCTTTCAACTCGTGCCATCTGACACTTCTGATTATAGACCAAGTAATTTTATTCTATTTTAGGATATATATATAGCTTGCTCGGATTTTGGTCGTTACTCTTAAATTTTCGAATTATGTGATTGGTAATTAGAACTTGACAGTTTAAGTTATTATTGTAGATTATGACCTAATGATTACCCCTTAGTTTTAATTCGCGTAACTTGTACCCCACCTCAATATAAGTTATATCTCCTTTTCCCTTGAGGCTAGTAACTCTTCTATCCTTACTATTGACACTTGTTCTATAAGCACTATGACTAAGACAAAGACGACCATGACCTATGTAATATAATAGGAGACTCTAATAAGTACCAAGATCTTTCCTCATATACCCTAATAAGAGCTTCTGTTCTATTTACATGTGCAAGGTTATTTTGTAGGACCCTCTTAAGACTGTCACAGTATTAGTTTAAATTGTTTTAAGTTGGGTAGTATGCCTCCCAACCTAGTATCACATAGTCCACTTGACCCATCGAGGTAGTGTAACTGAATGACATTAATTGTATGCTAGCATAAGAGATAGTGTTTATTCAGACGGTAGAATTTAGAGGTCCACGCCCTATTTGGTCGACTAGCGACATAGACAAGGAGGTTGTATGATAACTATCGAGATTTGTAGAGTCTTTGTTATTATTGCTTTTTTTGTTTTTTTTTGTTTTTTTTTGTAAACTTGAATTGACTTATACCTCCTTTCATCATCATCTAGCGTACTATAATTGTTATACTACCTTGACTTATGCCGCTATTATAGCCTAGTTTTGCAAGCTTATTCTTTAATCAAGCTTGTTCACTATATATGTATTAGTGGATGCATACATTAATATATTTCAGAATTAGTGTATTAAGGTCTAGCTAACCTTAGTGCATTTGGTTCGCCCTTCGCATAACTACTTTACGTGGATTGAGATAAAATTGACTTAGCTTCTTAGACGAATGTACTTGCCCTCTAGATATGTTCAAGCATATCGTATCGGCTACATAACTGTACTGATATGAGCATGTGAATAGAAATTTACCAAAATAGGATTTCAATCTACAACTGCCTTGACAATTCCATTTTGAATTCTCTAAACCGCCTTGATCCCCATACTTGTATTCTATCACCTCCACTTTGAACTATTTATTATTGGTCTCCGTCTTCCCTTATTTTGGAAAGACGAAACCTCGTGCTTGGTATAAGTTTAATACACAGAGAGTACTAGATATACCCCGTAGGCCGATCACATACTTGAAGATTATTCTTTTGTAATTAAGGACATATCATATATGATATAATCGGCGTTGAAGTTTTGAGGATTGAATGACATGAGTAAATAAATTAAGGAATATTTTTCTTAAAGTATATAGCCTTCTGTGATAGATGGGTAAATTCTAAGTTGGGTAGCAGTGCATTGCCAACTTGAGAGGAATTTCTTTTAGATTGTGATCAAGTAAGATTAGATTGGGAGATTCAAGTCATTTTAATTTTGAGAAATTTTAGAAGAATGATTAAGATAATGAGGATTTAACGAATTTTAAAATCTTGATATTGCGGACCAAATATTTATACTTTGAGCACATGATTTAAATTTTGAATATTGAAGGATGAATCATCGATTTAAATTTTGAGGATAAATATAGAATTTTAGACTTGAACAATTGGTGAATTAGATTTAAATTTTACAATTTGATGATTTGAATTAAAAGTTCAATTTTGATTGTTGGGTCACCTATTTGAAATATTGAGGATGTAAATTGAGTTTAAATATTTGAAGAGTACAAAATTCTTAAGTTGAGAATAGGAATAAGATTTGATTAGAATTGTTTATTGTTCAAAGTCTAGAGGAGATTATGATAGTTGGAAATTGTGATATAAATTTTGATGTGGGATGTCATATAGACTTGAGTTAGATTTGGATGTTGATTATTTAAAAATTGAGAAGAGATTACGACAGGTTGAATTTTGATTTAAACAGTGGTTATCTTAATTTTGAAGTGATCGCGATAAATTTGAATAGATTTTATTATTTAAATTTTTGGGAGAGATCGCGATTGACGTACCTTATGTAGGAATATGAAGGATTTAACAAATTATGTCTTATTTTAATTTCGAGGACAAAATTATTTTAAGTTGGGTAGATTGTAAACTCCCTCACCCAAAATAGGTATTTTGTGTATATTTTATATTATTATATTTATTATAGATGTTGAATTTATTTAGAGTATTCTTTTAGTTAATTAGAAAATAATTTTTTAGTATATTTACTTATATAAATATTTATTTAGAAATTATTTTTAGGCTATTTTAGATTATTAGGATTTTTCCATAATTTTTAGTTAATTAAAAACTAGTAACACTAATTTTCTAGGACTTTGAAGAATTTATTTTATGTTCAAACTTAATTAAAAATATTCCAAAATTTTATTTTAGGTTCTAAATAGTCAAATATATTTTCTAGAATTTTTTGGGAATTTTCTGAATATTTTAGTATTTATTGGGAGTTATTTAGGCTAATAACTAATTTTTAGGACTTGTAGAATTTATTGTGCAATCCCAAGAATATAGAATGGACCCACGTTATTTTCAAGGGTTTATAATATTATTATATATATTTTTGGAATTATTTTAGAATTTTTGGAATAATGTTAGTATTTATTTTTAGTTAAATGGATAAACTAATGTTTAGAGCTTCTCCTAATTATAGTAGTAAACTTATGAATATAAAATTATCCCAAATATTTTTCTAGAGTTTTTAAATTGAAAATATATTTTTTGTAATTTTTCCAGATTTTTATGATTATTTTTAATATTTATTTTGAGTTATTTAGATTTAAAATGACTTAAATAATGTTTTGATAAAGGCAAATTAAAACAAATAATATAACAAAAACCATCCAATCAGATTCTGACACGTGTCAGCCTATAAATATCCATCCAGCCGTAGGTACATCCCTATATATATATATATTATTATAACCATAATTATCCCATTATTTTAGAGAGAGAGATTTTGGAGAATTGCCATCTAGGGTTCCTTCATCTTCCACAAGCCATTGCGCATAGCTCCGGACTCCAAACAAGGCCTAGTTTCTTGCGTTAGAAAGATATTGAGGTTAGATTTCGGATTATATAATTTATTTTAAGAAATTATTAGTATTAAATTCTAGAAAATTCGTAGAGCATAGCATGTCCAAAAATAGACGTGTTTTGATGTTTTCGCGATTCTCGGAGAACCAGCAATCAGAATCATGAACCGTTTAAAGTTTCGGAAAGATAATGTCGAGATCATAGACATATATTTTTACCAGAATTTAATTCGAAGTATTTATATACTGTTAATTCTGTAGAACTTCTAGGTTAGAATTTAACCATCGGTGCACAATACAAAATTTGTATGTGCCATAATTCCCAAACGAATTTGAATTCGGACGAGCCATAAATTCCAGTATATTTTTGATGCTGAAATCTACAGGAAATCATGCATGAAAGTCGAGTTTGTGTTGGTTGACATTTTTGGTCAACAGATCGCCTCGATTTGCGTGCCATGAGTCTCGAGTTGATAAAATTCTATTTTTTTTGGACAAAATTTAGGAATTAACATAAAAATCAAAATAATAAGATTAAAATAGGATTTTAGAGTAATTATTCCATAATTAAATAAATTATCTTTTGACGTGATAAATTTGTAATACATAGGCTATTTGGACTGTGACTTGGACTCTGATTCATACCAACAGCAGGACCCCAGGCAAGATACCTTGCCAAATTGTTTACAGTATTTTGCATGTTTAGTATATTTCTGTATATTTATTGCATTTCTGTTTATTCTTGCATGTGTAGTTTTCTTTCAGTCATTACTATGTATTAGATATGTTGACACACACATGGCACTTAGTATCATAGAGGACAATCATTAGGCGTATGGGCTTTTAACCACTCTGGTAACACCATAGTCACTAGCACGCACTATGGTGGGTCGTGTCCGATGGTCGCTACCCCAGAGGTATGTCGATTGATGGAGTCCGAGGGTCGCTACCCCAGAGGTATGTCGGCTGATGATGTCTACTGACGAGCGTGAGGTTGTGAGGATTAGATCGAGTAGCCTACCCTTGCCCATACGTCGAAAAGTTGTCCTCATTTGTATTCATATAGATGGTCTTGTACAGCGTACTTATTTATTTTCAAATAATATGCATGTTTACTGTATTCAAATTGGCTCGTATTTTCTGTATCTTGTTACGTCCCTCTGAGGACCTGGTCCTCTGCCAGGTGTATCTGTTCTTGAGTAATTGCAGGAGCGCAGATTTAGATGATTACTTGTGTTGCGAGGATGTCTTCTCTTCGAGCCCATGGTCGTTAGCTGGTATTCCTATATTGTATTTGTTGTGTTGTACTTTTCCATTCGAGCTGGTAGTTGATTTGTTTCCATCCAACTATCATCCTTAGATATTTATGTTGAGATCTAGTTATATAGATGCTGGTTATTATTTATATCTGATTTTCACGGATGAGATTTAGATTATACCCTGTGACTTGTGATACATTTTATACCACTTGTGGATTGATATTCATATTACAGCGTACGTGTGGATTTTGGTTTCCATATATTGGAGTTGCCATATCCATTCGGCTGGCATGCTTACGTGTTCCTAGTCCTATGTACTTTTGGGACTGGGGCGTGACATCATGATTTCGGACAGACGTATATGATTATCAGGTTGTATCTTAAATCGGTTCTTAAAGTCTCATCTCAATACTTATTTTCTGTTATTACAGGACTTATTCCATCGCTTCTTTTCTTTACTAGCAGTAGAAATACCTTTAGTCCTCAATCCAGTTTCTTTTTTATCTTCTTTTCCTTGAGGATTACTTGTTAAGTATGATAATTAGTGACTTATAATTATATCTGTGTCTTGTATTAGTGTTGATTGAGTGTGACCTGTTCGTTGTAAGTGTTTCTTAGTTAGACAAGTGAGCATTAGGCATTAATCTAGAGTTAACCCATAGCGTAGTGCCTTATAGCAATAGTTCTATGATAGCTGTGTTATAGTTAGTATTGGCACTATAGATAGAAGGAGAAAAGAGTCAGTGATGGTTCCAAGAGTTAGTATCAGAGCCCGCATACCCGTCCTGGCTAGTCATGAATTTATGTAATTGGATGATCTATGTAAACAATTAAGTATCAGGAAATTATATTAAAGATTAATGGAGCATGATGTTCAATTTGATAATTGATACTTAGGTGTGTTAAGAGTAAAGAAATGTATATGCATAAAGGATTTTAATGAGCTATCATGAGTAGAGAAATATCATGATTGGTAATAGAAGTTGTGAAGCGTATCACAGATTAGTTTAACAGGCTGTAAAAGATTAAAGGGAAATACATATATATCAATCGATATGAGGAACAATATACTTGCCCATGAGAGTAAAGTAAAACATGGGTGTTATAGAAGGTGCAAGTAATCATGAGTTCTAATAAGTTTGATGATATGATCCAATAATGAAGCTAGTGTTATCATACCAAGAGTACTAATGCTTCTGTATCAAGGAATTATTAAGAATTATGCTAGTAACAGTAAGTACTTCGTGTGATAATAATTAGATTGGTGTACCAGTTGATATAGATTGAAAATTATGGAAGAAAATACGTGTGATGATAACTTTAATCATTGGAAGTAATAGTGCAAGTAATTCGGGCAGTACAATTTTAGTACCTAGTTGAGAGTTGTAGACAATAGATGTATTTGAGTGCACCTTGAATATTAGAGACTGTGAGTATTTATATGTATGCTTGTGGATTTAAAATTTGAAGAGTGGAAATGAATCTCAATTTTAAGGATTTTGAGGAGTTGAGTTCTATGTTATTAAATGTTTGAGGATTCAAAAATTTGATTCAATAAACACAGTCAAAATAATAGAGATTTTAGAAGTGATTAAAATTTTATTTTAATATTGAGTATTTGACTTTGAGGAAAGTATATGCATTTTACTTTAAATTGTTCGAGGAGTTAATTTTGAGGATTTTATTTTGAGGATAAATTTTTATGAGTGGGTGTAGTGCATACGTAAGGATCTGTTGACTTGGGCATGATTGAGATGGCACTGCAAACTGACTTGGGTGTCCATCTAGAGTTGTATTAGAGAGAACAGTACTTAGTATGGTGTGTTGCACTTGGTGTGCACTTGAGTGATAATTACTAGTATAAACAATTATAGTAGGAAAGAAAATTAGCAGTGGGTGTACTTGTAGTAGGACTGTGGTACCTAAAGAGATAGAGGTATCAAACTTTACATGCATCATTTGACCGATGATTATGTTGAGAGGTCCTTGGTATCAGATTTTGGTATCAATAGACAGATGTATGTAATATGGATGTATCCATGGATATCTTGTGGACTAATGATTAGTTGATATGGGTATCAGTGTACAAGAATAGGAATTAGTTAGTGAATGTGTCAGAGTTAAGTGTATATTAGAGGATTAAGATATCCAAGTAATGGGTTAGAAGGCTATGTTCTGTTCTTTCCTAATATTCCTTTTCCATCGGTTTGTTTGATTGATTGATTCCTTAGTACTATAGCTTGTATCAATAATTTTCTTGTTAGAGTATAGTTAGTAGTACACCCTAGCAGAGACTGCAATACCATGACAAAGGAGACCATAACCATACCTGTTTTCTCTAGATTGTATATTGTATGACTGTAGTTAGGATTTTTCTTAGACCTTGATTGTTGGGAGTTTGACCGTAGTGAAGAATCAATGAAGAGGTTATGACTTGACAAGTTGCCTTAAATTTCGAGGATAAATATTAATTTAAATAAAGAGTTGAGAATTTAATATGACAGGATTAGACAATCTTGTTAAAACGTTGATTTTATGAGAATTATGAAATAATTAAATTTGTCATTAAATTTTAAGGAATTTAAGAAGATTATCATTGTATTTATTTGACTGCAAGATATAGATTTATTTTGAATATTGCAATTGAAGATTTTGCGAGAATTATATTATTGAGTATTGTGTGGAAAAAAGAAAAGAAAAAAAAGGAGTCGAGGAATAAGATCACTAATGGAATAGTACTTTCGGATGAGATTTCCTAAATATGTGTTGACTGGGTTTCAATTAAAGGATTGGATATAAAAAAAAAAAAAATTGTATATAGTGATTTGCTCAAAATTTGAGGAGTAAGATGATAAATGGGTTAGTGTTTGAACACAAACTTTTTGGACGATATTTTTAAATTTTATTGGATTCATGGATTAGTTTTTTTAGATGGGATTTCTTAATTTATAAAAGTGTGCATTGATTGAGTTTAAATTAGAGGATTGGATATCAATTTTGAGTATTTAGATATGAACTTAGATTTCGGAGGAGATTGTGATAAGAATTAAATTTGAATTTTTAAATTTGAGGATTTTTCAGGAATCCAATAATTACGGAATTTTGAAAAATATTGAAATGACAATGTGGATTGATTATGTGGGTTTTAAATTTTGATGGAAGGGAATATAATGAGTAAATACTACTATTGAGGATCTTGAATTTCGAGGACGAAATTCTTTTAAGGAGGGTAGACTTGTCACTACCACGTTCCAAAAATAGGGGTAATTTTGATTTTTTATATATATTTAATATTGCGTGTATTTAATTTAAATAAATGCATGAGATGTGTATTTATAATATTATATATATACAGTGTTCATTAATGTTTGAGCTTGTAGACTTGACCTAGAAGCCCACTAGATGAACACCTGACCGAATTGTAGGGTTATGGAATTAATTTGTATTATTTAAAATTTAATTATTTGGAATTGTGATTAATTACCGTAATTTTATTTAATTATTGCGCCTTACCGTTGCTTCGATATTTGGAGCGCTACCCTATCTTTTGTCTTCCAATAGATTTCACAACCTTGCCCTAGACGTGCCCGCCTTCCATTCGGACCTTTTTGTAACTCATAATTATGCTCTCTTGTGCTTCATTTTAGCCGCACAATATTCGTCGCGGATGTTTATTTAATTTCTAAATAAATTTCAACTTTGTATCGTTGTGCGTTCCAATCGGAATTGGAGACAACCTCGACCCATTTTTCGTACAACCCAAATTAGGGTAATATTCAGTTCTGAGTCTTCTTCACTAATGATATTTGCGTCCCAACTTAATTTCAGCTCCTTGTACTTCTAGTTAATTTTAGAACGCCAATTGTATCTAATTTTAATTAATTAAATCCAGAAACCCACTTTTGTGCAATTTTCCAATTGTTGGGGACTTAATTGCAAAATTGTAATGATATGTCACCATCCTATTGGTTTAACCCAAATGAAGAAAATAACCCCCTTTGTTTGACTAGTCAACCCAACCCCTCTCTCCTCCTTTTGTTTGAATTTTCTCCATGTTGAATCATGGCCATCCAATTAAAATGGAGCCATCCCCACCACACAACACCTTTATATATTTATATATAATTCCTTAACCCCTTTTCCCAAAGCAACCCCATCCCTAGGCTTGGCCGGCCCTAATTCCTAGGAGGTCACATCATCTCCTCCCACATACAAAAAACTACCATCTTCATGATATTTCTTCACAAATACAACACCATCACCAACACCAAAACTAACCATAAACCAACCCTTCTTCATCCCTGTTCCCGCTCGACCGTCGAAGCCCGGCCATCACCCTCGCCGGACCGGAGCAGCAGTAGCTCGACCCGCCTGTACTCGATCCAAGTCACTGCCCATCGTTGACAACCTCGCCTGAACGTTGTGCTCCACGATGCCGGAGCAACAGCTCCATCGACTCCGAGCACTCCCTCTCGCCGTAGTAGCACCGCACCTCCGCCGAAGCCCGGAGTAGCTTCCGACCCGAGCCAGGACCGCTGCACCATCCTCCTCGCCTCGATCCCGTCCCGCCGGAGCAGCTCGATCTCGTCCCGCCGACGACGAGATCCCCCGCACCACCACCACCGAGCTATCACTATTAGCTCCGGCCTGAGTTCCCGAGTCTCCACCACCATCTCCAACCCCGAGCTCCTTCCTTCTCCGGCCAGCTCTTCCCTCTACTTCGTCGACATCATCCTCGCAGCACCCAAGCTCCTTGACCAACCTCCCCTTCTCCACCACTCATCACCACCGTACAGCACCACCACCCCCTGCAACCTCCCTCCGCCCTACTCGCATGAGTTCCCTGCACCACCCTCATCAACCCCAGTCCGGCCATCTCCTCCCTGCTCTCCTCCCAACTTCCCTCGAGTAGCCACCCGTCGAGCCAGCACCAGCCACCTCGTCATCCTCGTCTTCGTCATCGTCGTCGACGTCTTCGTCGTCGTCGTGCGCAGGTTCGATACTTCCCTTCCCCCCCCCCCCCCCGCGTACACGCATGCGTGTACGTGTATGAGTGTATGTATGTATGTATGTATGTATGTATGTATGTATGTATGCGTATATGTATTAGTGAGTATGTATTATTCGTATATATATATATGCGTATACATATATATAGTGTGTTTCTCTATTTAGTACCAGTTTATTCAACACATATATTACTATATACGTATTCGTATTATATGTTGTATGCATAGTATATGTATGGGCTTAAACGTATTTTGGTACACATAAACATATATATGTATAGTATATGTTTACTAAAATGTATTTGGTATATATTTATACATATATATGTAGCATAATATATGTTAATACGTATGTATTGATATATATATATATATATATATATATATATATATATATATATATATATATATATATACATATATACAAGTATATAGTATATATATTTTAATTGGTATATATATATATAGGATGTATTTCTCGAACTGGTATATATATACATATGTATACGTATTGTACGTGCATCCCTAGTACCCTTTTTAATATATGTATATATGTACATAGTATAATTTGATTAGTATGTATATGTGTACATATATATAATAGTGTAAATTCATTAAGTGTATATATTATGTATATATATATTAATATATCCGTATATATATGATATATGTTAATGTTCGTATTTTGGTATATATATACCTGTATATAGTATAAATATTATTTTGGTATATACAAATATATAAATATATTTGTATTGGTATATGTTTAGTAAAACGTATTTTGGTATATATACATATATATGTAGCATGATATACTTTAGTATGTTTATATATGCTATATGTATTAAGATTTGGTATATATATATATATATATATATATAGTATATGTATATTTTTACTGAAATTTGTATATATATATTCAGTATATATATATTCTTTTGTATATATATATAAAACATTGGTTGTTGTATATATAAATGTATATGTGTTATGTATATTTTTAAAAACATATATATAGTATAAAATTCTATTAGTGAATATACACTTATACCTATTTTTGTTTGTAATTATTGATATGCACTTATATATATTATGTACGTTTTTAATTGGTATATATATTCTGAGTATAAATGTATATTTATATATATATCTACTAAGTAACCGAGTGTAAATACGGATATTCCGTAACTACACATGACCTATGACCCTGTGAACTGTTAGCAGACTGCCAGGTACAATGACGTACTGGCAAGACCCGTATCACCGACTGTCTGAATTCACAACAATTACAGACACGACACCCGCGCAATTAGACGCGCACTTGACCCTAGTTGACTAAGTGCCATAGCTGGCATAGCCCCTGAGTTCAGTGTATTTTTGATTGTGTTAGAGTAATATCTGATGCAATATTGAATTTTATTATATGTCTATAGGACTGTTGGATCATCCAGGCGATGCTCTAGGACAGGGCATTGGTATTACCAGCTAAGGACCCAAGGCGAGTACATTCTCTGATAATTTCTAATTATTTGATAATATCTATAATTCCAGTATCTAGAAATGTTACATCTGATTCTTGACACTGTGCTACACGGACTAGTATATAGATTGGATCTGCAGTCATGAGATATTACATTGATTATCATATTGACATTGTACACGACATTGATATTTAGACCTTGTACCTGATATTGGATATTGCTCGTGTATCATGATGTATCGTGATTGGATCCACTGTACTAGTTGGGGGCGAGGGAAATATTAGTAGATTATGTGATCATACCCAACTCTACATGCATCATAGCTCACCCCATATCTCACGTCGGGTGCGGCCTGACCATTACATGCCTCATAACTGTTATATATGATTAGTCTGACCACTACTAGCATCATAGCTAACCAAATGGTTAGCCTGACCTTACATGAATCATAGCTAATCATATGTAACTAGCCTGATCTTGTCCCAAGCCGATCACATGATAGATTGATATTTTAAACACTTAGAATAGTTACAGTTCTCTATTTTAGATTATATACTACATCACCCGTATATGATATTGTACCTCGTTCTCTTCGTTTCATATATGCACTAACTGTTTCATATTGTCTATATTGCCTGTCTCTTTATATTGCATGTCTTTTATTTTGCCATTGCATTTATTCACTGTTTTCTCTCAATATATAGTATTATCTGTTTATTGTTTTATAGCCCTTATCAATTAAATGGATATGTTATTTGAGATGTACTTTGCTCCTTCCTGACTGGAAAATATTTTCTAGACTATACCTTAGAGGACTGGTGTCCGACATTTATGGACCACAGGGTGAGTAGCTGCAGACTTGGACTTGGTAGTTCAGTTGTATTTTCGGAAGGTTTAACAGGATTATTTTTTGTACCGGATTTGTCTACGGCATACTCTTTGAGACTTGGATTATATTGTTGAGTTAAACTATTTTTATTTTAGACTTGTGTTGTATCTACTTGTTTCTTCGAGATCTTATCGTGCTATAGTTATGTGATTGAGTATGTTGTTCATATTATATTGTGGTATCCGTGTCTCCTCATGGAGTCGGATGCTCGTGTGAGATTGTTTAGATAGCATCAAGACCTAGACAGCATTCTATCGCCGATGCTGCGACGTAGGCTGGACGTACCCACGTACTCGTGCCCCAATTTCGGGTGCGGGTCGTGACAAGAGGTTTTAGGTTTAGAATTAAGGATGCAGATGTCTGATTCTTTAATTAAACCCATTGTGCACCCTACTATTATTACAATATTCGGCGCCCAACATCAGCCCATAATTTCCAACAGATTATTGCCTTCTAGACTTGACGTGCCAATTTAGGCGCTGGACTTTTCCGTCACTGAAAATCATAATCGCTTGTGCTCTAATTTAATTACACAACTTTCCGTACCCAAACTCCATTATTTAATCATGTGTCGTGCACCTGTGTCGTTGCCATCAATTTTGAGACACCAACTTAACCCGTTGAGCAGGACCAATTAAAGGGTCCAAGACTGACTCCAAGCCTACGCCATTCTTGACCTTTGTGTCACTCCAAATTGAGACCCCAGGTGCCCCCATTTAATTTAAGAGCTCATGACATTTTTATTCTAATTAAATTAATGATACCAACTTTGACTAATCCTATTTTATTCCCAATTTAATTCTAATGCCCCTTTAATTAAGTCCATGCAAAACACACAATACCTTCTCACCCTAGAAAACACTAAACACCATTTCTTCCATAAATTTTGTATTATTTTATGTATTTGTGCAAATATCCAAAATTAAGGGGCTTATTTGCAAATGTTGTAATATTAGTCATAACCTCATTGGTCAAGACCAAATGAACAAGCTCCCTCTTCTTTGACCGGTCAAGCCCATCCCCACTCTCTCTCCTTTGGATGAGAAATTTTCTCCATATAAAATCCTCACCATCCATTAAAATTGGAGCATCCCCAACCACACACTCACATCACCTTTCCCCTATAAAATGTCTCATCACCACACTCTTTCCCAAGCAGGCCCTAATCCCAAAACTTGGGAAACCACTCCCCCTCTCTATATTTTTGTATAAATTGTTTTGTGTATTTTAGTTTAGTGTTAATGATCTTGTGGTTTATTGCATATGAGATTTTAGGGTTTGTTCATTGTATAATAGGTAATTAAGGGTTAATATGCTAGTTGATTTTTTTAGGGTTTTGAGTGCTTCAATATTCATAGATTGAGGATATGGAATATATACATGCGAGGATTAGAAATGAGACATATATAATAAAGTTAGGATTTAAATGCTATATGAGATATTAGGGTGTTGTCCTAATTAATATATGCATTTTAAATATTGTTGATGGACAGTTTTAAATTGTTGTGAAATGATACTATGATTTTGAAACAATAATTAACAATAGAGGAACAGGTGATGGATTGTTTAATAGTGTGATATATCGAACCAGTAGGCAGTGATTGAGAACTGAGAAATAGTAATAAATTTGATCGAGGAATAGTTTTAAGGAAAATGATAGATGATTGTATATAATTAAGGATTTAATAAATAAATTAATTGTTTATTTCGAGGATGACAGTAAATGCACATGTTAACGTCGGTGCACACCGAGGTAAAAATTTAAGGAATAATCATACATGAAATACCGATGAACACCGTGATGAGTATAGTAGGATGGAGGATTTGCTTGATGATATAGTATAGATGTTTAATTGGATCAGATGTAACACACCCTTAGTCTAACTTGGTCAACCCTCTAGCTTCGTGAACATGTAACTTGTAACTAAGGTTGAACATATGATAGATGTGTGTCGCATCATATTTTAGTCTTGTGATAGTTATTGATTGAGCTTGTGTCTCATCTTTAGTACTACGGGACCTGCGGACTTGGACGTTGTACCGGATCCCTATCTTCAGCAGACGGATGCAAGCAAGTGTACCTTGCCACCATGTATTTTAGTTACCAAATATTTATTGTGTCATTATATACATTATGCGCGTGTTTGATTAAGATCGTTACTTCGCATCCGGATCACAACCGGGTGCAGACGTTCGTCGTAACATCTTGTAACGAATGCTAGATGTTCGTAACACCTCAATGTATGTACCTGAGTATATCGTCACCCCAGGACACATTTATGCACTATTTTCGTGCCAGATTTTCCTGTATCCTGATACTGACATCATGACTGGAGACTGGGATGACCTTAGGGTCGCGTTTGTTGATAGTTACTTCTGTGTGAAGAGACTGCTAGATAGAGGTTCCAGTTCAGCGCACAATCATTGAACTCTTGGGAAGGGGAAGACAGTTACTAGACGTTTGGGCTCCTTTGCATGCGCTTATATATGTATATGTACTATTTCTGTAGTGATCCTGTATCTAGAGTAGTTGTATCACCCGTGTGACTCTTTGCCCGGAGCTGCGGTACGTCCCATGTATTTTCGGGTCCAGAGCTACGATTTTATTTTGGACAGCCCACACGTCGAACATTATCTTTAAACTGTGTCTCACTTAGTTGTTTATGCTAGATTACCCCGTCGTTGCACTTATACTTTCTGTTATACTTGGCATGCTGTATTTTTGTACCTTGTTACGTCCCTCTGAGGACCTGGTTCCCTTCCAAGTTTAGGCGAGGAGGATTACCCAAAGGAGTACGGTCCGGGTATGTATCCAGCAGCAGGACCCATTGCCGAGGACGAGGTCATCCCCGAGGACTTCGCCTGATCTCTGGTAGTGACTATATCCTTGGAACGGTATTACTATCCAGATTCAGATACCGTTACTAGTTTTCTTATTGCTTACTTTCATTCCAGTATTTGTACTAGCGGGTTTGTTCCCGTGTGACTATTCTAGTATTTGTACTATGATATATTTTCTTGTGACATTTCCTTTCTGCACATTAGTTGTTGTGATTACCTCTATGTGCTCTTATATCTATTGCCTGTGGATGAGATTTAGATTTACTATTTATGTGTTATGTGTTGGGTTATTCATTATACTTTACAGCTTAGGTGCACTCCGACGGGCCCATTTGATTAGGATGCCCGCCGAAGTGTGCTGCTGGCCATAGCCACGTGACTCAGTTCCTTATCTTTGGAACTGGGGCGTGACAAGGTTTTTGTGGTGTCCCATACAGGTCTAATTTAAATCGTCTTGGTCACCTGACTGTGCCAAGCGAGCCTGCAAATTAGGAATAGATATTAGAAATCTCATCTATAAGTTCTAAACCTTCACATGACACCTCTATCTCAATTTCTTTTACCAAATTGCATCTTGTTTTTTTTCTCAACGCTGATCGTAGTCATGACTTCTTTTCAGAGTTATGAATCTTCGCAGCAGATGCGTCGTGCAGCCGAGTGATGTTCCCCGTGATGCAGGATCATCCGGGGAACCGGAACTGGAGCAGGTTCTTCTGTTGACTCGAGCTCCCCTGGGACAGTCATCGGGGCAGCCAGAGGTGCCTTCGGACGGGCATCAGACTCCGCAATAGGCAGGACCTGAGGATCAGATGACCCCGAGTCAGGAGGAGCAGCAGCTGCCCCTACCTCCACTAGTACCACCCCAGATGCCCTATATGCCATTCCCCATAAGGCAACCCATGGATGGGACCCAGATATTTCAGATGGTATATGCGATGATGTAGGCCCAGCAGCAGGCTCAACAGCAGGCCCAGCAGCGCCAGGCTGAGACCCTGAGGGAGAGTATCGTGACAGCCTTGGGGCAGGCGTCACCGCCAACACACCAGTCAACGATGGGGTCTATCATAGACTTTCTTCATATAATGCCATAACCTTTTGCTGGCACAAAAGAGCCGACAGAGGTCTACGCATGGCTCACCAGCATTCAGCACCATCTGGAGGCTACCGACCTCCCCCGGTATCGATGGATGAGTGCCGTCAGGATGCAGCTCACTGGCAATGCTCATCACTGGTGGCTTTCAAAGAAGCAGCATTTGGGACCAGACCGGGCCATGTGGGAAGAGTTCTCTAGGCTCTTCCAGGAGATGTATATACCCTCCACTGCCCGAGCAGAGCTTCGGATATATTTTAGAACCTCAGGCAGGGCAGTATGACGATAGATGAATACAATGCTGAGTTCCTCCGCCTGAGCAGATTTGCACCGTACCTGATCCCAACCGAGGAGGCAAAGGCCGAGAAGTTCTATGAAGGCCTGAGTTTCGAGACCCAGAGGTTTATCGGGTCCATAGCCCCCACCTCTTACTCCGAGGTATTATTAGCAGCACGACGCCAGGACCGCATCAACAAGATGGAGGCCAGTCTGAAGCGCTCATGTGCGTCGTCATCAGCAATTCGAGCCCCGCAGGGAGGACCTACGAACCGTCCTCTAGTACAGCAACAGCAACAGAGAGTAGTACCCCTGCAGGGAGCTGTTATTCCCATATGCCATTACTGCGGCAAAAAGGGACAATTATTGAGGGACTGTCAACGGATGCTGGGCGCTTGTTTGAGATGTGGGTCGGACCAGCATGCAGTCCGAGATTGCCCAGACCAGAGGGCTCCAGTACATATGGTTTATCGACCAGCCTTGCCAGCACCGAGGCCTTATCAACAGCCTCCCGGACCGAGGCTGTCTTACGCAGGAGTTGGAGCACTACGTCCACCAGCACCATAGGAAATCAGAGGAGGCCACCCTTGGCCCCACAGGCAGATCGATTCCAACAAGCTCGACAGCAGCAGCAGAGGGCACCGGCACCGAGACATGGCAAGGCCTATACGATGACTATAGAGGAGGCAGAGACAGCCGGAGAAGTGATCGCAGGTACTATCTTAGTAGCTTCATTACCAGCAGTAGTCTTATTTGATTATGGTGCCACACACTCTTTTATAGCTGCTAGTTTTGTGGCCACCCATAGAATAGCCATTGCACCCCTTTCGAAGATCAAGAAGATTCTTACGGGAGGTGGAATAGTACCTGTTAGCGATACTTATAGATCATATTCAGTAGTTGTCTACGGGCAAGATATGCGTGCCCGATTTCTGGTCTTCTCCATGCCAGACTATGACATTGTCCTAGGCATGGATTGGTTGAGACAATACCACGCAACGCTAGATTGTCGTCGTGGTTGTGTCATATTTAGACCCCCAGAGTTTGAATTTCTTCAGGGAGCCCGAGAGCATGGTGTCCAACCTACCCTAGCGACACACATTACAAAAGGTGAACCAATGTACCCTCACTTTATATCAGAGTTTGAGGATGTGTTTCCAGAGGATCTCCCAGGCCTGCCACCTGACAGAGAGATTGAGTTCACTATAGAGTTAACTCCCGGAGCCGAGCCAGTTACTTCTCCCGTTTATAGACTAGCACCGAAGGAGTTGGTTGAGTTGAAAGTCCAAGTATATGATCTCTTAGATAAGGGTTTCATACGGGCTAGTGTATCTCCATGGGGAGCACCCATTTTATTTGTACGGAAGAAGGACGGGATGGTACGCTTGTGTATCGATTACAGGGCGTTAAATGCTGTAACGATAAAGAACAAGTATCCACTGCCGCGCATCGATGATTTATTTGATCAGCTTAGTGGTGCATGTGTATTCCCGAAGATCGATCTCAGATCCAGTTATCATCAGATCAAGGTACGGAGAGAGGACATCCCGAAGACGGCTTTTCGGACGAAGTATGGGCATTATGAGTTTCTAGTCATGCCGTTTGGTTTAACCAAAATGCCAGCAGTATTTATTAGTCTGATGAACAATATTTTCTACTAGTACTTAGATAAGTTCGTGGTGGTATTTATCAACGACATCTTGGTATATTCCAAGAGCCAGGAAGAGCATGAGAGACATCTCAGGATTATGTTGGAGACGCTGAGACAGGAGAGGTTGTACGCCAAGCTCAGCAAATATGAGTTCTGCTTGGATAGAGTACCATTCCTGGGACACATAATCACCAGAGATGGACTATCAGTTGACCGGGAGAAGATAGCTGCAGTAGAGACGTGGCCTACCCCTACATCAGTTACAGAGGTTAGGAGTTTCCTCGGACTTGTCGAATATTATCGGAGGTTCATGGAAAATTTCTCGAGGATCGTTGCGCCTATGACGTGACTGACGCATAAAGGCGAGGAGTTTATCTGGACCAACGAGTGTCAGGCGGCTTTCGATGAGCTGAAGAAGCGTCTAATATCAACACCGATTTTGACACTACCTTCAGGATCAGGAGGATTTATAGTGTACAGTGATGCATCTGGGAGCGGATTAGGATGTGTACTGATACAACACGGCAAAGTAATAGCCTACGCATCGAGACAGCTAAGAGTTCATGAGAAGAACTATCCGACGCACGATCTAGAGCTAGCTGCAGCGATATTTGCACTAAAGCTATGGCGACACTACCTTTATGGTGAGCATGTTAAGATTTACACAAATCATAAAAGTCTAAAGTATGTCTACACAGAAGGAGCTGAACATGAGGCAGAGGCGCTGGCTAGAGTTGATGATAGATTATGATATAGAGTTCCAGTACCACCCTGGCAAGGCGATGTAGTAGCAGATGCCTTAAGCAGGAATACCATGGCCTACTTTTTGACAACTCAGCGGCAATTGCTAGAGGATCTTCAGGAGCTTGGGATAGAGATTGTATTGCCAGGCATGGATGGACAGATGGCCAGTCTCGAGGTTTAGTCTATATTAATTGAGAGGATTATGGCAGCCCTGCCTACAGATGCGAGATTTCGACGAGTGCGAGAGAGGACAGAGGTCGGCATACAGACGAGACTCAGGATTCATGAAGACAGAACATTGAGGTATGGAGATCGCCTATATGTTTCGAGTGGCGAGCTACGCCAGGAGTTGATGACCGAGGCTCATAGCTCAATTTATTCTATTCATCCCGGGGGTACGAAGATGTACCGAGATTTGAGACATTATTACTGGTGGCATGGGATGAAGAGAGAGATTGCAAGATTCGTGGCGAGATGCTTGGTCTGTCAGTAAGTCAAGGATGAACATCAGAGGACTGCAGGACTATTGTAGCCGCTTCCCATTCCCGAGTGGAAGTGGGAACACATTACCATGGACTTCATCATAGGATTCCTGCGGAGCCCTAGCGGGAAAGATGCAGTTTGGGTTGTCATAGAAAGACTCACCAAGTCTGCACATTTCTTGTCCTTCAGAGTTGGACAGTCCACGGAGATATTAGCTGACATATATATGAGGCAGATAGTACGACTACATGGAGTGCCTGTCAGCATTGTATCGAATCGTGACTCCAGGTTCACGTCACATTTTTGGCGGAGTATGCAGGAGAGTCTAGGAACTCGTATCAAGTTTAGCACTGCATAGCATCCATAGACTGATGGCCAGTCAGAGCGCACGATACAAATACGAGAGGATATATTGAGAGCGTGCATGATCGACTTTGGAGGATCTTGGGAGGACCATCTACACTTGGTAGAATTCTCCTACAATAACAGCTACCAGGCTAGCATACAGATGGCACCTTATGAGGCATGGCAAGAAGTGTAGGTCACCAATATGTTGGAGTGACGTGGGAGAGCATTAAATACTTGGTCCAGAGTTGGTGACACAGAAAGTGGAGAAAGTCAACCAGATTCAGAGCCACCTGCGTGCAGCACAGGACAGACAGAAACATTGGGCATATGCGCACCGCAGACCTTTGGAGATCAAGGAAGGTGACAACATATTTTTAAAGATATCGTCTATTCGTGGTACCATCAGATTCGGAGGCAGAGGCAAGGTAAGTCCGAGGTACATCGGACCTTTTGACATCTTAGAACGAGTTGGCAAAGTGGCTTATCATCTTGCATTGCCTCCATCCTTAGAAGGAGTGTATGACATATTTCACGTATCGCAGTTGAGGAGATACGTGGCAGACCCTAGCCACGTGCTTGATTATTCGGAGATTACAGTCGGGCCCAGTTTATCTTACGTAGAGCAGCCAATGGAGATACTAGATCATAGTGAGAAGACTTTGAGAGGTCAGACTATTCGACTGGTCAGAGTTGCATGGAAGCATCATTCGCTAGGCGAGTCTACTTGGGAGCATGAGGATTCTATTCGACAACGTTTCTTGTATTTATTTGAGGACCAAGGTACGAATTTACGTACTGTATTTGATTACCAGTTTGCTTTTAAATTCTTATAGCTATTATCATGATTTACTTTTAATTTCGGGGACAAAAGTTTTCTAAGTTGGGAAGGATGTAAACCCCCTCATTTATTTTTATAGATAGACGAATTATGGGTTAGAAAATTTTGGTTTAGCAGTAGAGGTTTGAGGTTTAGAATTAAGGATGCAGATGTCTGATTCTTTAATTAAACCCATGGTACACCCTACCGTTGTTGCAATATTCGAAGCCCAATATCAGCCCATAATTTTGAACAGATTGTTGCCTTCTAGACTTGACACGCCAATTTAGGCATTGGACTTTCCCGTCACTCAAAATCATAATCGCTTGTGCTCTAATTTAATTGCACAGCTTCCCGTACCCAAACTCCATTATTTAATCCTGTGTCGCGCACCTGTGTCGTTGCCATCAATTTTGAGACACCAACTTAACCCGTTGAGCCAGACCAATTAAAGGGTCCAAGACTGACTCCAAGCCTACACCATTCTTGACCTTTATGTCACTCCAAATTGAGACCCCAGGTACCCCCATTTAATTTAAGAGCTCGTGACATTTTTATTCTAATTAAATTGGGGATACCAACTTTGACTAATCCTAATTTAATTCCAATGCCCCTTTAATTAAGCCCATGCAAAACACACAACACCCCCTCACCTTACAAAACACCAAACACCATTTCTCCCACAAATTTTGCATCATTTCATGTGTTTGTGCTAATACCCAAAATTAAGGGGCTTATTTGCAAATATTGTAATATGTGTCATAACCTCATTGGTCAAGACCAGATGAACAAGCTCCCTCTTCTTTGACCGGTCAAGCCCATCCCCACTCTCTCTCCTTTGGATGAGAAATTTTCTCCATATGAAATCCTCACCATCCATTCAAATTGGAGCATCCCCAACCACACACTCACATCACCTTTCCCCTATAAAATGTCTTATCACCACACTCTTTCCCAAACAGGCCCTAATCCCCAAACTTGGGAAACCACTCCCTTTCTCTATATTTTTGTATAAATTATTTTGTGTATTTTAGTTTAATGTTAATGATCTTGTGGTTTATTACATGTGAGATTTTAGGGTTAGTTCATTGTATAATAGGTAATTAAGGGTTAATATGCTAGTTGATTTTTTAGGGTTTTGAGCGCTTTAATATTCATGGATTGAGGATATGGAATATATACATGCGAGGATTGGAAATGAGACATATATAATGAAGTTAGGATTTAAATGCCATATGAGATGTTAGGGTATTGTCCTAATTAATATATGCATTTTGAATATTGTTGATGGACAGTTTTAAATTATTGTGAAATAATACTGTGATTTTGAAACAATGATTAACAATGGAGGAACAGGTGATGGATTGTGTAATAGTGTGATATATCAATCCAGTAGGCAGTGATTGAGAACTGAGAGATAGTAATGAATTTGATCGAGGAATAGTTTTAAGAAAAATGATAGATGATTGTATATAATTGAGGGTTTAATAAATTAATTATTTATTTATTTTGAGGATGACAGTAAATGTACATGTTAACGTCGGTGCACACCAAAGTAAAAATTTAAGGAATAATCATACATGAAATACCGATGAACACCGTGATGAGTATAGTAGGATGGAGGATTTGCTTGATGATATAGTATAGATGTTTAATTGGTTCAGATGTAACACACCCTTAGTCTACCTTAGTCAACCCTCTAGCTTCGTGACCATGTAACTTGTAACTAAGGTTGAACATATGATAGATGTGTGTCGTATCATATTTCAGTCTCGTGATAGTTATTGATTGAGCTTGTGTCTCGTCTCTAGGTACTACGGGACCTGCGGACTTGGACATTGTACCCGATCCCCATCTTCAGCAGCCGAACGTAGGCAAGTGTACCTTGCCAACCTGTATTTCAGTTACCAGATATTTATTGTTTCATTATATACATTGTGCGCGTATTTGATTAAGATCGTTACTTTGCGTCCGGATCACAACCGGGTGCAGACGTTTGTCGTAACGTCTTGTAATGAATGCTAGATGTTCATAACACCTCGATGTACGTACCTGAGTATATCGTCACCCCAAGACACATTCATATACTATTTTCGTGCCAGATTTTCCTGTATCCTGATACTAACATCATGACTGGAGACTGGGACGACCTTAGGGTCGCGTTTGTTGATAGTTACTTCTGTGCGAAGAGACTGCTAGATAGAGGTTCCGGTTTACCGCACAATCGTTGAACGCTTGAGAAGGGGAAGACAGTTACTAGATGTTTGGGGTCCTCTGCTGTCACTACCACATTTTAGGAAAAGGGTATTTTAGTAATTTCCTATTTAAATAAATATTGTGCATGGTAAATAATTATTTGTTGTATTATTTAATTATTGTTAGATATTATTTAACTATTTTGGACTTATATTAGTGGACCCAACTAGTTTAGTTTGGACCCATGGACCAACATGAATTAATTAGTTAGACTTGGCCCATTTAGAAAGCCCATGATTAAGGAGATGGATTAAATTAATTAAATGATTAGACTAGAAGCTTCCTTCCTTAATTATTTCTTTATGAGAGGCCCTAAGGGATACATCGGACATTTAATAATTGCTTGGGGAGGGGGGCATGGCCGGCCTATATTAGAGGGGGGGAAATTTCTCTCTCCTCTTATTTTTATTTTAAATCTAGATCTAGAATTTCCCACTACCAAATTTCCTCCATTCCCATTCCAATTCCCTACCAAATTCATTCCAAATTCTTCCCAATTCACCATTAGAGAAGGAGAAAGCAAGGATCTAGAAGAAGGAAGCAAGGATCTACAAAGAGGAGCAAGGATCTACAATTTGGAAGCAAGTTCATCTCAATTGGAGGTTTCATTGGGAATCCATCCCCCAATAGGTATAATTCAGTTTTTTCCATTAAAATAGCTTCTAAATCTGAGATTTAATCATGTAAAATCAACCCATATGTATGTACTAACCATAGGACTTTGTTTTGTGTTCATAGGAGACCCATGGAGAAAGTTATAGTGCTTTTTGTGTCAATTTTGGAGAAATTCCGAATTGATAATTTGTTGTGTGTGTTAATTGATCCTATAGATCAATTGGGCATATGCTTATGTGTTTGGGGCTAGTGGCGTGTCCACAATTGAGTACATGTGAGTCGTATCCCAACAATTTGGTGATACGTGTCGTTTTAGGGGTTTTCCCTCCAACACGGGACTTTGTACATGTCGTATTTTGACACGGACACATAGATCTACTTTTGACACTTTGATTTGTTCATAAATATTATTTGTGACTTGTTTGTATCCTTCGGGGTGCAATTGGTTGTGTGTTGGACTCGTGTCGCATGCGTATCCTAGATCTAGTGGGATACGGTGTGATACTCTCCATTTTGTGTGTTTATGTGTAGATCTACTTATTTATGCTTTAATTCTTCATTTATAATTAGTAAATATATATAGATATTATATATTTATTTTAGTATATTTATTATGGTATTTATTGTAGCATAGATCTATATATTTTTATGTGTTCTAATATGATGTATAAATATATATGTAGCTTTCTTGCATGCAATTATATATGTTACTTATGTTAATAAAATAAATTATACATAAATGTTTTATAAAATATATTTATGTGTTTAAATGTGTAATTATAATTATTATGTAATTATTTGGATATTAATGAATATATTTTTATGTGTGCTTCTAGCCATGTAAAATACGTACATTAATAGGTGCAATATGTTTTGTAACTATTAGTATTTAATTGTGTAAGTTATGTGTATATGTATATATAAGTATATATATTATTAATTGTTTTATATATGTATATATATTGATTTATATTGATTTATATATATATATATATATAGTTATATATTATATATTTCTTTTGGCGACAGCAGCTATTAATGACAGTTTTTGTCATTAATATACCGTGGGCAGCAGCAGCCGCTGTAGCTATTAATGACAGTCCTGTCATTAATAGCAGCGGGCGTGATTTAGACAGCGGTATTTGCGACAGTTTTTTGTGACAGTTGTTTAACTGTCACCGATTAAGCAGCAGTGTGTTTAATTACACAGCGGTATTTGCGACGATTTTCTGTGACAGTTGGGACTGTCACTATAGGTCTGTTTATTGAAATCTTATTTTTGTTCACTGTTTTCAGTGACAATTGGACAGATTTAATTTATATATTATATATTATATATTATAATTGTATATATATATATGTATATATATATGTGCTTTTGTGAGGTATAATACTAGTAGTGATATATTATATTATTTTATTTAAATATTGGTTTGTATATACATTATATTAGAGTGTATATTATAGGTATCTTGAGCATACTTTGTGTGGATACCAATTGGGTTCAAAACCTTGATTCCTAATTGTTGTATTTAATATTCTATATTATTATGCTTATTTATTATATAGATGTTTTGTGAGGTTGACCTTGGTTTGACCAGTTTGACTTTAGTTGACTTTAGAGTTGACCATAGTTGACTTTTGACTTGGAATTGACTTATTGACCTAGAAGTTGACTATTTTGACTTGTTCTCTTTTCGGGACCTTGTATTAATGTGGTATTCCATATCTAGGTCTTCGAGGCACCGAGTCAGACATCTGTGAGACTGTTCATTGGACTTCAGTCGAGTACATTCTCTGATAGTTTCTCATTTATGATATCCTCTATGTTCGTTGTATCTAGTGTAGATATACATATTTCTCTTGACACTATGGTTACACGGATTGGTATATCCGGATATCGTTATGAGATTTTATTCCTTGGTATATGGTGTATATGGTGCAAGTATTGTTTCATTGGTTATCTTGTACATGTACAGACACCGATTTTTGGGAGGAGTCGCTCTCTTCTTGGGGAATCTAGTGCCATAGCATACCGTGGTTGGATCTATTATACCAGTCGGGGGTGGGGAGTATTAGTATAAATATGTGATCAAATCCCTATTGAATAAAGTACTGGTAAGCGAATAGTGTTGATCATGCACCGCACGTATGATTAGCCAGGCCGCATTGCATCTTGCCCAAGCCGATCACATGTTAAGCTAGTACTCACACACTTAGTCATTAGTATTCTTGTTTCATTGGCATATTGTTCCTTATTGTATTTATTTCCAGTATTTCCTTATTGTACATATATCTCTCATGTCTATTGTGCATCTTGTTTATCCATAGCTATTTACTGTTACATAGTTTTTATCATTGTTTGAGAACTGCTGTTAGGGTTGTACTCTGCTCCTTTCCTGACTGGATATATTTTTCCAGATGACACTGAGGAGTACCCTACCTTTTATGGACCCCAGGATGTTGTGGGTTTAGATTCTGAGACCCTGGCTCAAGAAGGACTTATCCCAACTGAGACAGTTGACCCTGGAGTTGTAGCTTTTTAGCTTTGTAGTATTCTTTTGTACTGGATTTGTCTCCAGCTTATTTTGTTACTTCTTCTGACTCATTGATGTATTATTTTAGACTCATGAGTTGTATTGTGACTATTCTATTCTTTATCTGATTCGTGCTCATTTCTATCTTAGTTCTGTGATTGAGTATACTATCATTATTGGTGGTTCATTATATTAGATAGATTATCTAGACAGCGTTCTACCGTCGATTCTGCGGCGTAGGCTGGGCGTTGTTTTCGACTAGTAGCCTTACACCGGGTGCGGGTCGTGACATATTTTTGGTGGTGGCCCATGCAGGTCCTAGCTTCACAAGTATGTGATGTTGTGGTAGTGCGACAACTTAGTTGTACTACTGCAGGCCTGCGATAGGATATAGGATATAGGCTGAGATACTCAATCACATCTAGGAAAATTCTTTTGATTCAACTATTCTCCTTTGACATTGATACTTGATCCCTTAAACTGTCCTTTCCTTGAATATCTTACATCTTGTGCCATATTGATTCTTTCTTTCGCTTTGTCTCAGGATGCCGCCTAAGACTAGATCACAGTAGGGGAGAGTAGTTTCTGAGAGGTCTGTGACATCCCGAGGGCCTGCAGCAGTCACTTCTTCGGTGATTGGAGTGTCAGCTGCTTTCGGAGGTCCACCACCTACTCAGAGGACTGTGCCAGCTGTATCTGAGGGGCTTCCACCTCCACCTCCTGTGCCAGCAGAGGCGTCACAGATATTTACTCTGTTTCGTGATATGCTCGAGGCACAGAGGGCTCAGTCAGAGGCACATCAGAGGCAGACCGACGTTCTACGGCAGGGCATCGAGAGTGCTCATCAGCTTGCTCATACTGTAGTTGAGAGAGGAGTTCCGGTCCAGCAGCAGGTTGTTCCTTAGGTTGCTCAGCTTCGGCCAGGCAACATTCAGGACTTCAAGAAACTGGAGCCTAGGGTTTTCAAGGGGACGGAGGGCATCGTCTATGCTGATGATTGGCTCGAGGATATTGAGCGTCTTATGAGGGTGTCCCGTCTTTCTGAAGATCTGAAGGTTGAGGCGGTAGGACTTCAACTGTTCGACGTCGCTCGCACTTGGTTCAGGAATGAGCCGGTTCTGGTTGACGTAGGACAATCTTGGGAGGTATTCAAGGACCTTTTCAAGAAGAAGTTTTTTGCTCGGATAGACAGGCTTGACTTGGGGAGACAATTTGAGAGTCTCATTCAAGAGAGCATGTCTGTGGAGGAATACGCTGCGGAGTTCGGTAGGTTGAGCCGATTTGCAGGATATTTGGTGAGGGAGCCGGAGGTTCGAGCTATTCGTTTTCGTGAGGGTCTAAACTGGGAAGTGAAGATTCTCATTCCGTCTTTTTATGAGACATACTCGGAGATACTTGCGGAGGCACGCAAGGTTGAGCGAGATCTGGGTTTGAAGACCAAGAGAGACCGTGATTCTTTTCTGGGGGCCAACGGCAGTGCAGTATCTGCCAAACGTCCTCATTTCCAGTCTAGACCTTTTCAGCAGCCACAGCAGAACCAGACTCCAGCTAGAGCGCCTTTTCACTTGGCACCTCAGCAACAGAGACAGTTACAGCAAGTTCCATGCAACTTCTGCAAAAAGCCCGGCCATATCTGGGAAGTTTGCAGGAGAAGGCTAGGAGTTTGTTTGTATTGTGGTACTGAAGGGCATCAATCGAGGGAGTATCCTCGTCGTGCAGTTCAGGGAGCAGCTCCAGCTCCGAGGGCACAGACGAGACCATTTGCAGCACAGCCTAGGGGACCGCTTCCGACACAGCAGCAGCGTTTTGTCCAGCATCAGCAGCAAGGAGGTGCTAGGCAGGGACGAGCGTTTGCTATGACCGTCGAAGAGGAGGAACCCACAGGAGATATCATCGCAGGTTCTATTCTTCTTGATTCCATTCCAGCTTTAGCTTTGTTTGATAGTGGTGCTTCCCATAGTTTTGTATCTGTTTCTTTTGCTCTAAAGCATGGTTTGGTAGCTGAGTCTTTGCTTAGGACTTGCAAGATCATGACCGGGGGAGGCATTATCCTGGTTAATGATATTTACAAGGATCGGAGAGTTACTCTGGGAGGCCGGGAGTTGAGTGCGTGTCTACTTGTAATGCCACTTCCGAGCTACGACATTGTACTCGGGATGGATTGGTTGAGTAGGCATCGTGCTAGCATAGATTGTAGAGGAGGTAGAGTTTTGTTTGGTCCGCCAGGAGAGCCAGAGTTCGAGTTTGCTAGAGGAGCTGCAGAGCAGGGCGAAGGCATTATTTGTGGAGCTATGGTGGAAGACAAGGAGTTGCCGCATCCGTTGATAGCAGAGTTCTTGGATGTGTTTCCTGAGGAATTGCCAGGATTGCCGCCAGATCGAGATATTGAATTTTCTATAGACTTGGTGCCAGGTGCAGAACCAATTTCGCAGCATGTCTATAGAGTAAACAACAGCGAGCTGGTCGAGTTGAAGAAGTAGGTGGACGAATTACAGGATAAGGGGTTTATCAGATCGAGTTCTTCACCATGGGGAGCCCCGGTATTGTTTGTACCGAAGAAGGATGGATCGGTGCGCATATGCATTGATTACAGGGCTTTGAATAATCTCACTATCAAGAATAAGTATCCTTTACCACGGATAGATGATCTGTTTGATCAGTTGAGTGGTGCAAAGGTATTTTCTAAGATAGATTTGAGATCAGGCTACCATCAAGTGAAGGTGAAGCCGGAGGACATACCGAAGACTGCTTTTAGAACTCGGTATGGTCAGTACGAGTTTATGGTGATGCCGTTTGGTTTGACTAATGCACCGGCGGTATTTATGAACTTGATGAACAAGGTGTTCCACCAGTACCTTGACAAGTTCGTGGTGGTGTTCATCGACGACATACTCATATACTCGAGGACACCGGAGGAGCATGAGGAGCATTTGAGGATTGTGTTGGATGTGCTGAGGAAGGAGAAGCTGTATGGGAAGTTGTCCAAGTGTGAGTTTTTCTTAGACAAGGTGGAATTCTTGGGGCATGTTGTGACTGGTGATGGTATTTCAGTGGATCCGAAGAAGATTTCAGCAGTAGAATCTTGGAAGACTCCGAGTTCGGTAGCAGAGATCAGGAGTTTCTTAGGATTGGCAGGCTACTACAGGAAGTTTGTGCAAGATTTTTTGAGGATTGCCGAGCCGATGACCAGACTCACAAGGAAGGATATGGAGTTTGTTTGGACGGAAGATTGCCAGGTTGCTTTTGAGGAGTTGAAGAAGAGGTTGACGTCTGCTCCTATTTTGACGTTGCCATCAGGGTCCGGAGGTTTCACTATTTATAGTGATGCATCGGGGAAGGGTTTGGGTTGTGTTCTTCAGCAGCATAGGAAAGTGATTGCCTATGCATCCAGGTAATTGCGTCCTCATGAAAAGAACTATCCTACCCATGATTTGGAGTTGGCAGCTGTCATATTCGCCCTGAAGTTATGGAAATATTATTTGTACGGAGAGCGTATGGAGATCTTCACAGACCACATAAGCTTGAAGTACGTTTTCACGCAGAAGGAGTTGAACATGAGGCAGCGTCGGTGGTTGGAACTGATGAAGGATTTTGATATCTTTTTACAATATCATCCTGGGAAAGCTAATGTAGTTGCCGATGCTTTGAGCAGGTATCCGGTAGCTATGTTCTTGACGCAGGATCGATATTTGTTGGAGGACTTAGAGAGCTTGGGCATTGAGGTAATTATTCTTGGGTGTGCTATACAGATATGGGGATTGCAGATACACTCAGATTTGATGGACAGGATCAAGGCAGCACAGTATGATGATGTATCTCTGAGGAGTATCAGAGCTCAGGTGAGAGCAGGATTAGAGGATGATTTCACTATTTCAGAGGATGGATCTTTAAGGCATGGAGTTAGATTGTGTGTGCCTAATGGGGAGCTGCGTGAGGAGGTGTTGTAGGAAGCGCATCGCTCTCAGTATTCCATGCATCTAGGTGCTAACAAGATATATCGGGATATGCGAGAGAGTGTGTGGTGGTATGGCATGAAGAGGGAAGTGGCACAGTTTGTATCCAGATGCTTAGTGTGCCAGCAGGTGAAAGCCGAGAGGCAGAGGCCAGGAGGTTTACTTCAGCCATTACCCATTCCAGAGTGGAAGTGGGAACACATTACTATGGATTTTGTGTCCGGACTTCCACGATCTCCAGGAGGGAAAGACGCTATTTGGGTCATTGTTGATAGGTTGACCAAGTCGGCCCACTTTTTGCCTTTCAAGGTGGGTTTGTCTACGGAGAAGCTGGCAGAGATGTATGTGAGGCAGATCGTTAGGATACATGGAGTTCCCGTCAGCATAGTCTCAGATCGAGATAGTCATTTCACTTCTCATTTCTGGAGGAGTTTGCAGGAGAGTTTGGGCACTCAGCTCAAGTTCAGTACTGCATATCATCCCCAGACAGATGGGCAGTCAGAGAGGACTATCCAGACTCTCGAGGATATGTTGCGCACTTGTGTACTAGATTTCGGGGGTTCTTGGGAGGACCATCTCCATTTGGTAGAGTTTGCTTACAACAACAGTTACCAGGCCAGTATAGAGATGTCACCTTTGGAAGCTCTATATGGTCGGAGGTGTCGTACTCCTTCGTCTTGGGACGATGTTGGAGAGAGAGTTTTGCTGGGGCCAGAGATGGTTGTGGATGCAGCAGAGAAGGTTCAGTTGATCAGAGACAGACTTCGAGTGGCGCAGGACAGACAGCGGCATTGGGCCGATATCCATCGGAGACCTTTGGAGTTTGAGGTATAGTTTAGATTTTATTTTGTGCTTGTTCTTGTTTGTTATAGATTAAGTTCTTAAGATGGTATTTTGTTATAGGTGGGTGGTTTGGTGTTTCTGAGGATTTCTCCGACACGAGGCACGATTCTCTTCGGTGGAGGCGGAAAGCTTAGTCCGCGCTTCATCGGACCTTTCACTATTCTAGAGAGGGTCGGTGCAGTTGCTTATAGACTAGACTTGCCACCTGCATTAGAGGGAGTGCACAACATGTTTTATGTGTCGCAGTTGAGACGATACGTGGCAGATCCTAGTCATATATTGGATCACTCAGAGATAGAGGTGGGCCCTACTCTTAGCTATCCAGAGCAGCCAGTTGGGATTCTGGATCGGAGAGAGAAGGTGCTGAGGAACCAGACTATTCCTTTGGTGCGCGTCGCATGGAGGCATCACTCTCCGGGGGAGTCTACCTGGGAGAGAGAGGATGACATGCGAGAGCGTTATCCATATTTGTTTGTACCTTGAGGTATGTTATTTCTAGTTATGTTCTGTTCATTGTTATGTTCTGTTCATTAATTAGTTGTGATTCTTTAGTTCTGTTCTGTGATTTTCTGGGGGTAGTTTCGTCTTTGAATTTCGAGGACAAAATTATTTTAAGGAGGGTAGACTTGTCACTACCACATTTTAGGAAAGGGGTATTTTAGTAATTTCCTATTTAAATAAATATTGTGCATGGTAAATAATTATTTGTTGTATTATTTAATTGTTGTTAGATATTATTTAACTATTTTGGACTTATATTAGTGGACCCAACTAGTTTATTTTGGACCCATGGACCAACATGAATTAATTAGTTAGACTTGGCCCATTTAGAAAGCCCATGATTAAGGAGATGGATTAAATTAATTAAATGATTAGACTAGAAGCTTCCTTCCTTAATTATTTCTTCATGAGAGGCCCCAAGGGGTATATTGGACATTTCATAATTGCTTGGGGAGGGGGGCATGGCCGGCCTATATTAGAGGGGGGGGAATTTCTCTCTCCTCTCATTTTTATTTCAAATCTAGATCTAGAATTTCCCACTACCAAATTTCCTCCATTCCCATTCTAATTCCCTACCAAATTTATTCCAAATTCTTCCCAATTCACCATTAGAGAAGGATAAAGCAAGAATCTAGAAGAAGGAAGCAAGGATCTACAAAGAGGAGCAAGGATCTACAATTTGGAAGCAAGTTCATCTCAATTGGAGGTTTCATTGGGAATCCATCTTCCAATAGGTATAATTCAGTTTTTTCCATTAAAATAGCTTCTAAATCTGAGATTTAATCATGTAAAATCAATCCATATGTATGTACTACCCATAGGACTTTATTTTGTGTTCATAAGAGACCCATGGAGAAAGTTATGGTACTTTTTGTGTCAATTTTGGAGAAATTCCGAATTGACAATTTGTTGTGTGTCAATTGATCCTATAGATCAATTGGGCATATGCTTATGTGTTTGGGGCTAGTGGCGTGTCCACAATTGAGTACATGTGAGTCGTATCCCAATAATTTGGTGATACGTGTCATTTTGAGGATTTTCCCTCCGACACGGGACTTTGTACATATCGTATTTTGACACGGACACATAGATCTACTTTTGATACTTTGATTTGTTCATAAATATTATTTGTGACTTGTTTGTAACATTTGGGGTGCAATTGGTTGTGTATTGGACTCGTGTCGCATGCGTATCCTAGATCTAGTGGGATACGGTGTGATACTCTCCATTTTGTGTGTTTATGTGTAGATCTACTTATTTATGCTTTAATTCTTCATTTATAATTAGTAAATATATATAGATATTATATATTTATTTTAGTATATTTATTATGGTATTTATTGTAGCATAGATCTATATATTTTTATGTGTTCTAATATGATGTATAAATATATATGTAGCTTTCTTGCATGCAATTATATATGTTCCTTATGTTAATAAAATAAATTATACATAAATATTTTATAAAATATATTTATGTGTTTAAATGTGTAATTATATTAATTATAATTATTATGTAATTATTTGGATATTAATGAATGTATTTTTATGTGTGCTTCTAGCCATGTAAAATACGTACATTAATAGGTGCAATATGTTTTGTAGCTATTAGTATTTAATTGTGTAAGTTATGTGTATATGTATATATAAGTATATATATTATTAATTGTTTTATATATGTATATATATTGATTTATATTGATTTATATATATATAGTTATATATTATATATTTCTTTTGGCGACAGCAGCTATTAATGACAGTTTCTGTCATTAATATACCGTGGGCAGCAGCAGTCGCTGTAGCTATTAATGACAGTCCTGTCATTAATAGCAGCGGGCGGGATTTAGACAACGGTATTTAAGACAGTTTTCTGTGACAGTTGTTTAACTGTCCCCGATTAAGCAGCAGTGGGTTTTATTACACAGCAGTATTTAAGACGGTTTTCTGTGACAGTTGGGACTGTCACTATAGGTCTGTTTATTGAAATCTTGTTTTTGTTCACTGTTTTCAGTGACAATTGGACAGATTTAATTTATATATTATATATTATAATTGTATATATATATGTATATATATATGTGCTTTTGTGAGGTACAATACTAGTAGTGATATATTATATTATTTTATTTAAATATTGGTTTGTATATACATTATATTAGAGTGTATATTATAGGTATCTTGAGCATACTTTGTGTGGATACCAATTGGGTTCAAAACCTTGATTCCTAATTGTTGTATTTAATATTCTATATTATTATGCTTATTTATTATATAGATGTTTTGTGAGGTTGACCTTGGTTTGACCATGTTTGACTTTAGTTGACTTTAGAGTTGACCATAGTTGACTTTTGACTTGGAATTGACTTATTGACCTAGAAGTTGACTATTTTGACTTGTTCTCTTTCCGGGACCTTGTATTAATGTGGTATTCCATATCTAGGTCTTCGAGGCACCGAGTCAGACATCTGTGAGACTGTTCATTGGACTTCAGGCGAGTACATTCTCTGATAGTTTCTCATTTATGATATCCTCTATGTTCGTTGTATCTAGTGTAGATATACATGTTTCTCTTGACACTATGGTTACACAGATTGGTATATCCGGATCTCGTCATGAGATGTTATTCCTTGGTATATGGTGTATATGGTGCAAGTATTGTTTCATTGGTTATCTTGTACATGTACAGACACCGATTTTCGGGAGGAGTCGCTCTCTTCTTGGGGAATCTAGTGCCATAGCATACCGTGGTTGGATATATTATACCAGTCGGGGTGGGGAGTATTAGTATAAATATGTGATCAAATCCCTATTGAATAAAGTACTGGTAAGCGAATAGTGTTGATCATGCACCGCACATATGATTAGCCAGGCCGCATTGCATCTTGCCCAAGCCGATCACATGTTAAGCTAGTACTCACACACTTAGTCATTAGTATTCTTGTTTCATTGGCATATTATTCCTTATTGTATTTATTTCCAGTATTTCCTTATTGTACATATATCTCTCATGTCTATTGTGCATCTTGTTTATCCATAGCTATTTACTGTTACATAGTTTTTATCATTGTTTGAGAACTGCTGTTAGGGTTGTACTCTGCTCCTTTCCTAACTGGATATATTTTTCCAGATGACACTGAGGAGTACCCTACCTTTTATGGACCCCAGGATATTGTGGGTTTAGATTCTGAGACCCTGGCTCAAGAGGGACTTATCCCAACTGAGACAGTTGACCCTGGAGTTGTAGCTTTGTAGCTTTGTAGTATTCTTTTGTACTGGATTTGTCTCCAGCTTATTTTGTTACTTCTTCTGACTCATTGATGTATTATTTTAAACTCATGAGTTGTATTGTGACTATTCTATTCTTTATCTGATTCGTGCTCATTTCTATCTTAGTTTTGTGATTGCGTATACTATCATTATTGGTGGTTCATTATATTAGATAGATTATCTAGACAGCGTTCTACCGCCGATTCTGCGGCGTAGGCTGGGCGTTATTTCCGACTAGTACCCTTACACCGGGTGCGGGTCGTGACATCTGCACGTGCTTATATATGTATATGTACTATTTCTGTAGTGATTCTGTACTACCCGTGTGACTCTTTGCCCGGAGCTGTGGTACGTCCCGTGTGTTTCCATGTCCGGAGCTACGGTTTTATTTTGGACAGCCCACGTGTCGAACATTGTCTTTAAATTGTGTCTCACTTAGTTGGTTATGCTATATTACCCTGTCATTGCACTTGTACTTTCTGTTATACTTGTCATACTGTATTTTTGTACCTTGTTACGTCCCTCTGAGGACCTGGTTCCCTTTCAGGTTTAGGCGAGAAGGATTACCCAGAGGAGTACGGTCCGGGTACGTATCCAGCAGCAGAATCCATTGCCGAGGACGAGGTCATCCCCGAGGACTTCGCCTGATCTCTGGTAGTGACTCTATCCTTGGAACGGTATTACTATCCAGATTCAGATATCGTTTCTAGTTATCTTATTGCATACTTTTATTCCAGTATTTGTACTAGCGGGTTTGTTCCCGTGTGACTATTCTAGTATGTGTACTATAATACATTTTCTTATGATATTTCCTTTCTGCATATTAGTTTTTATGATTACCTTTATGTGCTCTTATATCTATTGCCTGTGGATGAGATTTAGATTTACTATTTATGTATTATGTGTTGGGTTATTCATTGTACTTTACAGCTTAGGTGCACTCCGACGGGCCCATTAGATTGGGATGCCCGCCGAAGTGTGATGTTGGACATTGCCACGTGACTCAGTTCCTTATCTATAGAACTGGGGTGTGACAGCTGTTGTTGCTGCTGTGCTGTTTTGCTGCTGTCGCTATTTTCAAAAGCTGTTGTCACTATAAATATTTATATATATATATATATATATATATATATATATATATATATATATATATATCTACAATATATATATCTACAATATATATATATATATAACCCATATAGTATATATATATCTATATACATAATTACTACTAATAACTATACATACACCCTCACCTAGTATTATGTACATAATAACTATATAGTAACATACACACACATACATAGTAATATATATAGATAACTATACATGTATGTATATGTATATATAATCATATAACATACATATATAAATATAAATATAACAACATATAAATATCCATTTTAAATATATGTATATATCTATACATGCTCCAATATATATATATACTTACACAATAATACATATAATAATATAGTATCATATATATACATAGTTACAACTATATAGAATATATGTACATAATAAACATATATAATAATAATATCGTACATATATATAGTAACATATATATAAAACAACATATATACATATTTACGCATACTATATATATACTATAATATATATATGTACATGTAGAAGAATAGCTACATACAATATATACACATATATTACATACATAATACAAAGATCTAAGACACAATAATACATAAATATTGCCACAACAATATATATATACACAATATATTTAAGACTTAAGATGACCATTACCTATGGAGTTTTATAATAAGGATACCCTAATAGGTACCAAGATCTTTCCCTCGTATACCCTAATAAGAGTGTCTACTTTATCCCCACAAGGAAGTTATAGTATTAGTTAATTCTTGTAAGTTGGGTAGTATGCCTCACAACCTAGTATCACATAGTCATTTTGACCCATTAATGAAGTAAAATTGAATAATACCAACTATATGCTAGCATAAGACGATAATGTTTATCCAGACTATAGAACTTAAAGGCCCATACCCCCATTTGGTTGACTAGAGACTTAGACAAGGAGTTAGTATGGCAACTATAGAGGCACAATACCGGACGAGTCTTATCTTCTTGTGAACTTGAATTATTTTCTACCTTCTTTTATCATAATCCAGCGTCCTTATATTTCTGGAATACCTCAACTTATGCCGCTATTATAGCCTAGTTTTGCAAGCTTATTCTTTTATCGAGCTTGATCATGATATATGTATTATTGGGTGCACACACTAATACATTGTCTAAAATCAGAATCAGTGTATTATGGTATAGCTAACCTTAGTGCGCTTGGTTTGCTCTTCGTATGACTACTTTGCGTGGATTAAAATATATAGTTGACTAGTAGACGAATATACTTGCCCTTTATATAGGTCAGAGCATATCATATCAGGTACATAACTGTTTTGATATGAAAATGCAAATATAAATTTACCAAACTAAGATTTTAATCCACGCCTGCCTTGATAACTCTCTTTTGAAATCTCGTACTTGTATTCTATCACCTCCTATTATTCTCTGTCTTTCCCTATTTTGGAAAGACGAATGTTCGTGCTTGGTATAAGTTGCTACACGTAGAGTACTAGATATACCCCATAGGCCAATCACATTACTTGGTAACTATTTTTCGTAATTAAGGGCACATCACATGTGATATATTTGGTGTTAAAATTTTTGAGGATTGAATAACACGATTAAATAATTTGAGAAAGTTTTTCTTAAATGTATAGCCTTATGTGATAGATGGGTAAATTCTAAGTTGGGTAGGAGTTGCATTATCAACTTGAGGTAAAATATTTTTAGATTGTGATCAAGTAAGATTAGATTGAGAGATTTAAGTCATTTTAATTTTGAGAATTTTTAGAAGAATGATTAAGATGATGAGGATCTAATAAATTTTAAAATTTTGATATTGCAGACCAAATATTTATACTTTGAGCACATGATTTAAATTTTGAATATTGAATGTTGAATCATCGATTTAAATTTTGAGAATAAATATAGAATTTTAAACTTGAACAATGGGTGAATTAGATTTAAAATTTTAAAATTTGATAATTTGAATTAAAAGTTGAATTTTGATTGTGGATCACCTATTTGAAATGTTGAGGATGGAAATTGAGTTTAAAATTTGAAGAGTACAAAAATTCATAAGTTGAAAATAGAAATAAGATTTGATTAGAATTGTGTATTGTTTAAAATCTAGAGGAGATTATGATAGTTGAAAATTGTGATGTAAAATTTGATATGGGTTATATAAATCTTGAAGATGTTGTATGGATTGGACTTAAATTTGGATGTTGATGATTTGAAAATCAAGAAGAGATTATAATAGGCTGAATTTTGATTTAAACAGTGGTTATTTTAAATTTGAAGTGATTGCGATAAATTTGAATAGATTTTGTTATTTAATTTTTTGGAAGAGATTGCGATTGACTTGCCTTATATACGAATGTAAAGGATATAGCAAATCATGCCTTATTTTTAATTTCGAGGACGAAATTCTTTTAAGTTGGGTAGATTGTAAACCCCCTGACCCAAAAATATGTATCTTGTGTGTATTTTGTATTTCTTGTATTTATTTTAGATTATTTTTTAATCAAATAAAAACTAATAATTTTATTAGGATACTTCACCGTGGTTTCGACATTAATGATATAGGATGGCCCCAAAACCTATATCGCCCTTCATAGGAAGTAGCCTACACAAGAGACACTACCTGTAGGATCTTTTCGTGGCACAAAATTCTATCCCTTGGTGTTAGTATGCCATTAGTGTAACGACCATAGATTAATTGTTAAATATTTAGATATTATATATATATAATTTATTTTTGGTTATTTTCGATTCCAACTTTCTATAATTAGCATCCCATAATTCTCCGTGCCAAATTAGAAAATTTCTGTTTTTGTAAGATGTGCATATTATTTACTATTACTTATTTTGTTGAATATCCATGTTATTTACTTAGTTAATTAGATAATATAATTATTTGATTTATATAACTAGATAAATATCTAATTATTAAATTATTAAATATTTTATAAATTATTTTAGGTGTAGTATTTTATGAAAACTTTACAAAGTAAAATTTCTAGAATTTAATTTGTGAGCATATATTATTTTTGAATTTTTTTATAACCTCATTTATATATGTGAATAAATCTAAATAAAAATATGGTTAATAGTAATAATAATAATAATAATAATAATAATAATAATAATACTAATAATATTATTAATATTAATAATAATTATAATAATGATGATGATGATGATGATGATGATGATAATAATAATAATAATAGAAAAATAAAAGAAATGAAAGATATTAACATAAACACCTAAACTAATCCCTAATACAAAAACCTATACCTAACTAACAAACCCCCCAGCAACTACCAAGAACCCCGCGGCTCACGATCCTCCCCCTATCCCATATATATATATATATATATATATATATATATATATATATATATATATATATATATATATATATAATCGACCGACCGACCGACCGACCGCCGTAGCCGCGGGCCGCCGCAGCAGCTGCCGTCCGCCGCTGATCAGCGCACGCGTGCAGCAACACCACTCCAATATCCTATCTTCAGGGTACCATATATTCTTCATCTTTGATTCTTTTTGCGAGCGGTTTATCCGTGTACGTTCATAACCTAACCCTCTAAGATTTTCATTCAAGCGGGACGAGTTTTCGTGTCCCGGATTGGTCAAAAAATTGACCGGAAAATGGCCAAAAAATTGACTAAAAATAGTCCAGAATTTTAACCCAAACCTCCATGTTCACACCCAATTTGCCACCAATATGTTTAATATTTTTAAAATCTAATTAAAGGATTTTCTTCTCAAAATAACCGAGAATATTTTTTTTTTTAGTTTTTATTAATTCGTTTTATGTGTTAAATTATTCGGTCTCCAAAACGGCCAAAAACTTGATTTTTCAAAACTGAAATTATGTGATACGGAGTACGCCCCGCCAAACGGGACTGCCTCATTGCGTACCAATTATACCAAAAGACGCGTATGGTATATCCTGACGTGTTGGCTTTCACGGAAGTTGATTCGGACGTGTGTGCGCGTCGGAATCAACCCGTATCTACAAAAATCTCCGTATCGCAATTTTTGTAAACTATCACCCTATTTTGTGTACGCTTATCGGAATGCGACAAAACTTGCGCCATTGTATTCGTGGTACCACGTTGGTCCTGTGACCCAAGTTTTACGCGATTTTGAGACAGTTGACTAAGCCGCATATTCGTGGGCCCCACGGTTTGACTTCAAGGGCAAATTTGTGATCGGCTCACTGGAATCCAAAATTGGACATACCGTTGAGTTCGTATTATCGTTTAGAATTTGTTTGACCTCTTTTCCCATTTAGAGACCTTTACCCTAGCACACTTTTTGGTGTAAAGTGGCCCACATGTGGACCCCACTTTGATCCGAAATTATTGTTTTGCCCCTGAGTCCAAATTGGATGAAAGGGTAGTATTTTCTAGCTATCTCGCTGATTCTAGAGACGTTGGTGATATTTATTTCAGCATCTGGAGATGTTCATTTGTAGGCCATAGTTTTCGATCATCTATACTTGACACCTGGACGTTACACTACGCAGCTTTCTTACCAGGCAAGTATACCTTGTCATTGTACTATGATTTATAATTCATATGGTCCATACATTTTATTTCTATTATTTAGTTCATATATTTTAACTTCTATATAAACTGCACGTCCAAAAATAACTTGGGTGCAACGACGGTGATGTCGTATTTTGTCTTCATTATATATTATGCAAGTCGACCTAGTTTTACGAGACCACCAAATGATCATGAGACATTCATATGTTTCATTAGCCGTGACACAGTTGTTACACGAGTATGAGTCTCATGTAGGACACGAACTTGCGTATTCGGCTGATCACCGGTACGTATGGGACGTACGACAGATAGAGATAACTGTTGATAGAATTTGCATAATTAGAAGCCTTGACAGTTATTAGAGGTCTCATCGTGTCATAGATATGACATACATAGAGCATGGGGTAGGGATGACAACAAGTAAGGCGTTTGGGCTCCTTTGCACTTTTCTTGTGTAACCCGCACACTCCGCCGGATATGCGTGGTCAGATGACCCCTATATATTATCTACAGGCGGCCTCTGACGTTCAAAAGATATCATGCTTTTTAGGCCCCTGATTCTTCGAGAGAATCATGCCAATCCCATTTTAGCCAGATAGCCCACGTGTTGGAAAGTTGTTCTCAAAGTGCATTCACATAGATGGTTAGGCGACCCTTAGATGTTTATTTTCAATACTTTATTGGCATTCTTCTATGTATCTTGTTACGTCCCTCTGAGGACCTCATCCCTTTCCAGGTGTAGACGTTCATGACTATTCGCAAGAGCACGGATCAGGACTTGCTACTCCATTCTCTTTCAAGGAGGTCTTCTCTTTCAGTCTCTTTGTTCATCAGATGTACTTATTTTGTTTACTTTTATATTCTACTTTGGTAGTGGATTTGTCTCCACCCAGCTACTTGTTCTTATCAAGCATCTTATACTTGGTTCAGTTATATAGTTGATTGATTATTTATTTTTTATTTGATTATATGGATGGAATTTAGTTATTGCCTGTGACTTGTGATAATTATATACCACTTGTGAATTATTGTTCATAATACAGCATATGTATGTGTTGTGGTTTTCATATATTGGACTTGCCATATTCATACAGCTGGCATGCTTACATATTCTTAGTCCAACATATTTTGGGACTGGAACGTGACACAAGGTTCAGCTCTTCACCAATACACACGAATACTAGCAGCTGTGATATCATGGGTTTCGCACAACACTAATAGACACATCACCCCACTAGATCCCGTAGGACCGTATCCTCAGGGGAAAAAAATCTCTTTCGGACCAAACGATTTCCAGTGCCCAGGAACTGTTTGAGAGACAAAACCTTGTACACAAGTTGTTCAAGGCTAATGCATGACATGAAACACTTATAATGCAAGCAAGCAATGATCAAGCAAAATATATCTTTTTTTCTTTTCAAAACAAGCGATAGGTTCAATCTTTTTTTCACACAACTAATAACATACCCCACTAGTTCACAAGGACCATACCTCAGGGTGCACTATTAGTCTCTGCTTATTCTAATCAATTGCCTTTAGTAGTTCGATATAAGGAAACAAGCAAGCGAAACATATATTAGCAAGCACGATAATAATTTTTATAACAACTAGCATGCAATTTCTATCTCTTTCAGTACGATAGGGAACATGCAAGAAAATCTCTATGTAAGAAAGCATGATAGTAATTCTACTATATCTCTTTACTAAAGCATGCAATTCTACTCTTACTTAGCATATGAAAAAGGGACTTGTTCAAGCCATTCCTTTACTTATCTTATTAGCATGGCAAGGGTATGTTCGATAGCGGTATCAGTGAAACTAAGCATGCAATTTTTGTTTCTTGACTCAGCATGGCAAGGTTCTCTCTCTTTTAGACAAGCAATACAAGTTCTCAGTTAAGCATGCAGGTTCTCGTTCTATCATTTTCAATACGAACATTAATTACTTAGCAAACAAGCATTTAAAAAAATCAGAATCATTATTAAGGCATGCAAGAATCAGATAATGAAGTTCTACCCACTCACTTAGATTAATCGTCTTGTGTTTCGATCGGGAACTCTTCGAGAAGGCTTTCGCTCGAATAAGCAAAGCGATATCACTTGTACAGAGTGCCAACTCGGAGCGAGGCACTAAACTTACAATCCGACCAGAAGGCCTAAATCCGACCTGAAGGCCCATTCCAGCTTCGGTTCGTAAGCCTGCTCATTGGTCCGATGGCCTACCTCTGGCTGGATGGCCCGCTCCATTGTAGGAGGATCCATGGGCGATACTCGTAACTTGGCACCAATTTAATTCCTAGCAGAATTAAAAAAATTCTCCTGGTTAGAACCCACCCCCGTGGGGGATGTCGCCCACCTCAGCAATTTAAGCTAGAGGTGATGGGTTATATACATATATCATAGCTTAATGAAAGTCTTAAGATAAACAAAATTTAATTGTATATTATAGCACATACATCCTAATTTTGCTAAATAAAACATGAAATATCTTAGTGAAGCAATTGATGTAAGTGGAGACATTAGTCATGTGTTAGAAAGTCACTTACACAAATGGCATTTTACAATCTTGTACGGAAGTAATTGAGAAAAAGTTAGTCAATGATAAAAAAAATAGTTGAATTTCAAATGTATTAAAATACAAGCTTCATTTAATTGTAATTAGTCAACAAAAATAATTCGAATCATAATAGTAGAAAATGTTATTTATTATTTTTATATAATAACTAGTGATCATATTCACGTACGATGCACGTAAAAAACATTTTTTGCAGATATAATTAATCATTAGATACAAATTAAAATTATATTAAAATAGTTTAACTATATTTTTAATTAAAAATTGTTATAGATATGTTTTTTAATTTTAGATATATATTTAGATAATATCATTTAGCTTGTTTAAATATATTAAAATAGTTTAAATTATATAGAAAATTAAATCAGATAGAATTTTAAAAAATTGTACGTGAGGATAAATGATATACACATGTGATATTTAAAAGAATAAAAAAAAAATTACGTTGAGGATTTACAAACGGCTTGGATGGCTCACTTTTGATCCATTCCCAATCCGCATTATATAGTAGAATATTTTGCTAAATGAAACATGAAATAACATAGTAAAGCAATTGATGTAAGTGGAGACATTTAGAAAGTCACTTACACGAATGACATTTTACAATCTTGTACGAAAGTAATTGAGAAAAAGTTAGACAATGATAAAAAAATTAGTTAAATTTCTAATGTAATAAAATAAAAGCACCAGTGAATTATAATTAGTCAATAAAAATAATTTGAATCATTATAGTAGAAAATATTATCGGATTTTTTTGTCTAATGGGACGAAGTTTCCCCAAATTGCGGCTAAAGGGATAATTTTTGGAAAATTGCAATGGGGAGGACAACTCTCCAACTGAGTTAGCAGGTTGGAGCGGAAGGGGGAGACCGCCAAGTAAGTTGGTGACTGATAGGAGAGCCCGCAATTGAGTTGGCGGGGGATGGGAAAATTTTGTGGGGCTCGCAAACTCAATTGGCGAGAGCTGGATGATAATATCCCACTGCACATAAAAATAGTCGTTGTGCCTCGCCAACTCAGTTGGCGGCTAATGATCCATTGTGCAACGTTATATAATGGCTAGTAAACCATTGCTCCTTTTATAAACACCGGTTATACCATAGTTGTGAGACTCGTCTCACAGTATTCGTATTTTATGCGGATATGTTTTTTGTGTGTTATTTATTCCATTTTATTTGGTTCTCGAGGAAGCTCAAATTTTTTTAAAATTGAAAATTTACTACCTGACCGGTATACCGACGGTATACTACAATATACCGACAGTATACTGTCCAACAAATATTTATTTTATTTTTTGAGATATTTTTGAGATATTTTCTAAAATTTATCTTTAAATAGTTCTTGAGTTTCATTTCATTTCTTTCCTTCTCTTTCTCTCTCTTCTCTTCACCCTTTTTCTCTCGAACTTGGAGGTTGGTCTTGAGACTTGGAGTGTAGTTTTTGAACCCCTTTATGGTGGTAGACTAGAAGGTTTAGGCTGAAAGCTCGCTTTAGGCAAGTACACCTTGCCGATTTCGTAAACTTCTTTTACTTTCTGTCATTTTATTTTTTTGGAGCTTTGGTTGTTACTTTTTAGCTTAGATGTACTTTACTATTATTTTTTGATATCGTGATTTTTAGCCTAGTGACCATTTTAGTTTTGATTTCTGGTAGAATCTTGTTCCGTCCATTTTTGGTAACTCCGTAATGGATACGGTACCGAAGTTGTGACCGTGAGATTGAGTCCATATTATGATATGAGACTTATCCTAGACTTGAATTCTTGTTAGACTTGGTTTTGGTAATTTTTGGGATTTTATTTGGGTCCCAAAAATCAGACTTGATTTTAAACATATTTATCCTTGAAAACCGGCATACCGACAATATACTACAGTATACCGACGGTATACCAATTTCGATCGACTTGGATTTCTAGATATTTTTTGTGAACCCTATCGGCATATCGACGGTGTACTACAATGTACTAACGGTGTACCAATCCTTGCCGACATTGTTAATCGACTTTAGGATATTTGTGTTGGCCGACATACCGACGGTATACTACAGTGTACCGATAGTATTCCGATTTGTGGAACTTTATTTTTTAGAACCATTCTTGCCTACTTAGAATGGCATATCGATAGTATACTACAATATACCGATGATTTAACGATTTATTGGTATCCAGACTTGCTGTATTTTTTCTATCTCTGGACTGGTTTATCGACGGTGTACTGGACTGTACCGACGGTATACCGATCGTGCTATTTCTTTAGGAATTCTTGATTTTTTGTGATTTTATTTTAATTCTTCTGGATTTTGCTTGGACATGCGATGACTTAAACTGATTAGACATGAACTTACATGGCTTCAGATGACTGGACTTGACTTAGATTTACTCGATTTCGCCCAACTTTGCCCGACTACACATGATGACCTGATTGACTAGACTTGACTTGGCATGACTTTACATGGCTTCATCGGACTTGGTTTAACTTGGTTTAACTTGGCTTCATCTAGATGGACTTAGCTTCATATGGTTGTACCTAGCTTCATATGGCTTTACCTGGCTTCACATGGCTTCACATGGCTTTACCTGGCTTCACTTGGATTCACATGGCTTGGTTGTTGTCGTAACTTACATGAGTCCGTTTGTGCAATGTATATTAAAACTTGGTTATATTACTATTAGAACTTGTTTTGTTGCACCATATCTAGGATGGATTATGGGGAATGCCATACCCAGATTCATACAAGCAATAGCTAGGAATTAATAACTAGAGATTCACTTAGTACATGGCTAGGAATTTTTCTAGATTACATGCAGTCCCGGTTATTCATACAGTTATCTTGAGGAGTATCTTGTGGAATATTCAGTGGTTTATCTTGAGGAGTATCCGATGCTGGTTTGTGCGTATGGATATCCCGGACGGACTGCAAGGTCATGCGATCAGAAGGAACTCTATTATCACGTTGAATTATAATTATTAGTAATTAGGATTGTGACAACCCTAGTTAGTTAATGTATCAAGACGTACTTATATGATTTATCGTGATTTATGGATGATGGTTAGTCTAGGATTTGTATGATCATACATTTATTTTTTGCACTTTTTATTCCATTTTGTATATCAGTTTAGGATATGTCTCTTTTGCAGGTTTATAGTATTTCTTTTATTATCGAGAGATCATTTACATTCAGTCTTTACTTTCAGTATTTGTATTGCTTGTGTTATTGGTTTAAGTTCTTAGATTGACTTCCTTTATGGTACTTATTATTTGGGGTCTAACCTTACTGGTTTTGCATGACCAGATCCAGTAGAAGCACCGGAGGATCTTTCGTACTTTCCTGAGGATGGTGGCCACTAGGAGCACCAGAACACTTGAGTGGATTTTCTTACTTTCTCACTCTGATGTACATTCTATTTTTGTTAGTGTTTAGCCACCGAGCACGTATTTTGCTCGTATTTTGGTTTGATCTATTAGCCTACGGGCATTAACATGATTGACATATCCTAGGGTTGATCATGTATGACTTAGATTGTGGCTAGTTTATTCATTTTTTGTTTACTAGCTTCATGATCATCTGTATATTATAGTTTGGGATACTTTACTATTATACTTCAGCTGATCTTACATCTTATTTTTATTACTATTATTCTTGTGATTGAGACACTAGGGTTTGTTGGACCTCGGCTTGACTATTGGTTTGTAGTAGTGATCCCTCATATCTTACAGCTTTATCGTATATACAGAGTACCAGTGTGCTCTAAGTATACGTAGCTGGCCTTGTCAGTCCCGCTCTTCAGTATTCTGGTTTTGGGGTGTGATAATAGTTTTCATTCATCTTCATCTCTCTGTCAGTCTGCCTTTACCAAAATTTCTTCTAGCCTCCAGCACTCTCTCGCTCTCTTTGTCTCTCATTTTAACGTATAGCCAAATTTCTTCTCAGCTTCTTCTAGCCAATGTTCTCAGTCGTCATGGATCGTAGCATAAGAATAGTATGCTCGCACGACGGTAAAATAAATGGGTTAACTTAGGGAGGAGAAACCAATTTTTTTTTAACTTACCCGAATATTAGTTTTAACAATATATATAATCTTATTATTGAACGTAGTTCTATTCATTATGATTTTATTCTAAAGTCTATTTTTGGTCCTAATTGTTTTTTGATAGATAGTGAAGATGTATGAAATTATATTCTTGAGATTAATTCAAAATTGTTGTGTATAAAAATATATGTTATTAAAGTAGTAGCAACATTAGATAATAAAAATAATGAATATTTTTCTGAATACCCGCATGTTAGTTCGGGTGCTAGTTCTTCTCAACAAATTATTTCATTTTTCCAAGAAGATCATTCATCGTATGAATCTAACCATGACGATAATAGTGACAACGACGATGGGAATAGTGATAATTTAATTAAAAATATAGATTATATGGTAGATGATGATATTTTAAAAGCTATCACTGATGAATTATTTATGGGACAATTATTTCCTAGTCATTCTAAATTTAGAAGCTTTATAAGTAATTTAGCAATTAAATATAATTTTAGTTGTTCAACTAGTTCTATGAATAATGCTCGTGGAATTATATATAGTTGTGATCAACCGAATTATAATTGGAGAGTATATGTCAAATCTATTGGAAAGGGTGATATAGTTAAAGTTAGTACATTAAAAATTTTCTTTCTTCTTTAGGGAGACTTACAACAGGACGTCATCGAATAGCTACCGCTGCATGGGTTAAGACCATGATAATAGACATTATTAGAGATAATCAGTCATATACTTCAACATAAATTTTTAAAGATATATATAGGGAGCACCGTATACATGTTAGTTATTCCAAAGCCTGATGAGACCGAGAGACGGCATTAGCTGAAATTAATGGTAGTTATGATGAGGCATACGCTAGTCTTAAGGAGTATTGTTATATAATTATAGAGACGAATCCAGGTAGTGCATGTTTTCCTAAAACTGCCAAAAATAATAGCTTTCAAAGAATTTTTATTTGTTTTTAAGGCATGTATTGACGGGTTTTTAAAGGGTTGTTTACTGATATTAGTACTGATACTACATTTCTTTCGTCTAAATATCAATGTATCTTATTTATTGTTTTTTCTCACGATCCTAACTATTAATTACATCATATTACTTATGATGTTGCAAAAGGTGAGAATAGTGATTCTTGGTCTTGATTTTTAAACTCTCTTAGAATATCTTTTGAAAGTTCTTTTAATGATTGGAGTACAATTTTATTTATATCTGATAAGCAAAAATGATTAATAAATGCTATGCGTGCTATTTTTTCTGTATCTCCTTATTTTTTTGTATTCAACATTTTAAACAAAAAACAAAAAAGTTGCAAAAGAACAAGCATTTCAACACTTGTTAGACCCGCTTGCTAGATCATACAATGAACCAGATGCAGAGAGTTTGTTTAATATAATTCAAGTCGAGAACGTAATTTTGTACGATTGGCTTATCGGTGTAAACGATAAAAATCATCGATTTAAAAATTGGATAACATCGTATGCTCCTTGTCCAAGATTAGATATTAACGTTTCTAATCTTGCTGAATGTTTCAACAGCTGGATTAAAAAATTATGAGATAAGCCAATAATAACACTTCTCGATGGTATTAGAGCCAATATTATTACACTTCAAGACAATCGTAGAAAGAACGCCGAAAATATAGACACAGATTATTGTTCGAAAATGTTCAAGACTATGACTTGTATTATCAAAGAGAATAATCACCTAGAATTATTAGTTATTGATAGTTATAAGTTTTAAATAATAGACCGTGCAATAAGTAGAACTATATTGTAAATATAACTGACAGATCTTGTATATGTTTTAGATGGTACCATAGTTATATACCATGTATACATGTATGTTTTGTTTGTAGATAATGTAATATTAGTATTAATATTTTTTATCTTCCAGTATTTTTGACGGAGACCTTGAGAAGTGTATACACACCAAAAATGGAACCAATTCTAGTTTTCTACAAGATCCAAGCTCATTTGGTTAGAGGAAAAATTGGAGTACCAGATGTAAGATACAAAATTGGAGGACCAAAGAAGAACTGCATCAAACCCCGAGATTCATCGACGAGAGATCTCCATTGCAGTAATTGTGGTGCGATGGGACACAACCGAAGAAGATGTACTAGTGTAGAAGCATAAAAAGTGAGTCTTATGAAGATGGCACAATTTTCTACAAATAAACTTATCAGAGGAAGAATGACGCACTTTCTCTCTATTTAGAGGATGACACACTTTCTATCTTTTCAAAAGGTGTCTCACTATTCAGAGAATAGAAAAGTGATGCACTTTCAAGTTGCTTTTATCAGTACAGACAGGCGTATAATTTGCATGTCTATTTGTTTTCAAGCATTAAATACGATGAATCTGATAGCCTGGAATAGAAACCTAAGAGTCATAAGTCATCATTAAATCTGGGCTGCGGCATGCAGACCCAGGTTCTCGTTTAGCGACCTAGTCATTGAGCAACTTCTTCAAAAGTGCGTTGTTGAGCTAATTTCTTCAAAAGTGTGCCGTTGTGCCAATTTCTTCAAAAGTGCGCCGCTATGCCAATTTTTTCAAAAGAGCGTCGCTGTGCTAACTTCTTCAAAAGTGCGTCATTGTGCCAACTTCATCAAAAGTGCACCATTGTGCCAACTTATAAAAAATTTGCCATCATGGCCAATTTTATAAGAAGTGCGCCATCATGACTACTTTTTTAAAAGGGCGCTTGTATAGCCAATCTTTCCAAAAGTGCGCTAGTCTCCAGACCACTTCTAAAGTGCGCATACTATCCTAACTGACTGTGGGCAATTATGAGTGTGTATTTTACATGCCATGCTTCTCGTAAAAATTGTACAAATAACTGTCCCCCATGACCTATGCTTTCCTCATATAGGAAGCTATGTGTCAAGCAGCAGCGAGTTGTGCACCCACTCATTCAGAACGTAGGGTGTTAGTCCACCAAAAGTGCACGCATAATGGCAAAATAATGCAGACTGTCCAAAGTGCGCACACACTCTCATAATCGCTCCTAAACTCTATAAATACAGGATCATTACATTCATTAAAAGGAAGACAGAAGGAAGACATGAGGAGGACATATACAGAGAGGGATACAATAACATAATGAGATAAATAGAAGCTTCTTGTGCCGTTATTGCCAAAGCTTTCTTATTGTTCAACTCTTCAAGTTGTTAACAATATTCCCTGTATTTCTTCGTTGTCATGTGGTCCAAGGAGTAAAGTGATTGTTCGCAGATCAGATCTCTACACCTATACTTTCCTAGAAATAAATGTATTTAGATTCCTGTTTAGGATCTTTTTGTACTTTTCTTTCTTTTCAATAGTTTGTAATACAAAAATTTCGTATAAACTTTTATTCGCAAAGAAGATGGCGACTCTGCTAGGGATGACTTTCTCCTCTGACGAGAAGGTGATAGCTCAACTCGATGCTTCATCGGCGGCTCGATGCAGAAAACCTTGTTCGTGAAGTTCGACCAACAAGCATACAAAAAATACTCCATCCTAGGGGTAGTGCTAACCCATCATCCGCACTCAAGTGGAGGAGAACTCATAAAGTATGGTTGTCTAAGCCTCGTCATGTATCCCAAAGTTGATGCGAACAACAAAAAAAGTATTCTGATTGACGAGAACTCCCTTGTCAATTCTGTCAACCAAGTTCAGATCAATGATTTGGTGGACAACTCCCTTGCGTTAAACAAGGGATGCAATTCGCACAACTCGTACAATATCAAGCAAAGGGTGATCCACATCCAAGCTTCTGATTCCCTTACATTAAACAAGGGATACAAATTGCACAAACTCGCGCAATATCAAGAAAATGGTGATCCACACCCAAGCTTCTGAGCCTACACATATTGATTGTAATGTGTGGGACAAGCAAGTCATGGATACCGATGTCCAAAGCAATCTCTCTACATTCAATAATGAAAGGTTAGTCGGGGAAAATTATCCTTCTAACATCATGATCACGCACTCAATTGAAGTAAACTTATGCGCCACTCGTTATGAACCTACTATTGGTGTGCCAAGCTAAGACCTGCGTACAAAATTAAATACACATAGGCAAATTGCACCAATTCTTCATGGGCCACAGAATGTGCGCCAAACAGGACCAACGTCCTCACGATGCACTATTTGTGCGTGTGTATTTGTGAAGAACATTCAGAACAATTTTCCCTCCTCTGTATAGAATAAGGGTGCAAGAGATAACTGATCATACGCCAATCAAGTCAGCACCTCACCTTACATGCAGGAAACTAAAAATGTGCATAGGAGGTTTAATATATCCCATTTAAAGAGGCAGAGTCTGTCCTCCTCCTCCTCCTTTTCCCTTTCCCCTTTTGACTTACGCAAACTTATTATACAAAAGGGTAAGGAGAGATATCCCTCCGACCTTGCAATGGTATTTTCTAACGAACATTGTTACAATTGTCACAAAGTTGCAATTGAATGTTGCTGTGCATCAACAAAATGGTTTATATTTGACCTATTGACCTATACTGTCATGACCCATACCTGAAATAAGGGCACAAGTAGTGAACAACGTCCATCCTACGCCGCAGCATCAGCGGTAGAACCTTGTCTGGGTTAACATAACTATCTACACATATGTCATAATATATATAAGGTACATGTTATATCATCTCAACTCCAATCAGATAAAAAAATATAATATGTGATAAATGATAATCAATACTCAATCACAATATCAATCTAGAGGAAGAATGGCACGATATGGATTAAAAGTAAAAGAAACACAAAAGTCTCAATACAAGTCAAATCTCAACATAAGTCTCAAAAGAATAATACATGCCCTGAAGTCTTCTAAAATTAAATATAACTCATAATAAAAATTCTAAGTCTCTACAGCTTGTGGTACTATCTCAAGAGGCTCTATGGGTACTGGCTCAACTGCCCCTCAACTGCCTCAACTGCCTTACCATATTGCAGCCCATAATACGTAGGACACGAGTCCTCTAATGAATCATCTGAAAAATATATCCACTCATGATTGGAGCGAAGTACAACCCAATAGCAGTTCCAATAATTGACAAAAACTATGAAACAACAATAGCAATAAAAATAAATGATGGAAGTAACTGACCTAAAAGATATCACGAGCAAGAGTATCATATTAAATAATGGCAAGAACTAAGAATAATATAGTAAGGAACATCAATGTAATGAACTGGAATAAAAGAAACAATATAATAAATATGCCTTATAAAATTAGTAAGATAATGTGATTGCCTTGGGCCTAACACAAACTATATATAAGGTGAGTTATCATGATCACACGTGAGTTGCATGATCTGCTAACTATCATGGGCTACACTAAATCATGGGCTATAAGGTATGATCACATATCCACTAATATTTCCCCCAACCACCGACTAGTACACAGATCCAAATTATGACACGTTATAACATGTATATCATATTGTACGGTCTATAATATCATGCACTATGATCATGGTCTATATAATCACGAAGGTATCACGGTAATTACTGAGTAATCACGAAGGACGAAATGGTCATCACTGAGTCATCACAACAATAAGATCTCAAGACCAAGATCCACGTATACCAATCCATGTGACCAACGTGTCAGGAATCAAATATCTCAATACTAAATATAAGAAACATAGAGGCTGTCAAATAAGAAAATTATCAGAGAATGTACTCGCCTCTGTCTGGAGTAAATTATGTAACTCGGTGTCCGAGCTGGTGTCAAACAAACCTATATATGAAATTCTATGTCATTTGGGTGTAATAAAATAATAACAAGCTTAAATAAGCTAAAATATGGTTTTCAAGGTCAAGACTAGGTCATTACCTTGATTCTAGGTTCATACTAGTCAAACTATCTATTATCTAAGTTACAATAGCTAATACTAAGTTACGTCTAGGTTTCTAGGTCATACCAAGGTACACTAGCCAAATGCTAGTCTTATACTAGTTATTACTACTAAGTAGTATTAAGCTATACTTGATGTTACTAATATATATATATATATATATATATATATATATATATATATATATATATAACTCATGCCTTAACTTAGACCCATAAACAAACTATACCTATAATACCTTAACATATAATTAGACTAACATCAATACCTTAACACAAGTCTAATCCTTGATACCTCATAGAATCCATAACCTTCCTTCTAATACCAAGTTAATTCCTTAGTTAGGTAAAACCAACCCTTAGTTACCTAATACTGACATTTCCTTAGTTGTATACTAATACTTAACTGATATACAAATCCAACTCCACCTTATCTGATCCTCATTGTCATACCCACCCCCTCCAGTTACTGATACTTATGACTGGAACCCTTGACCTATACTCAACTACCCTTTAGTATGGACACTCATAGGTTGACACCCTCATCTATACCGATACCTAGTTACTAAACATTACCTTACATAAATCCCCAACTCTTCACACCTTTTTGCTATAACAGTTGCTTTCTATGGCTCTAACTGTGCACTGATACTCTATGTATCAGTGCCACCCCAAAGTCAAGCACTCCCTTCATGAGCTCCCTCACTGACACCAATGTATCAGTGTTACTAATACACCATATCAGTCTCAGTCACATACAATGGCTCATATCAACCACCAATATTAGTGTATATGCTTTCATATACCTTACACGCTCACCTAAATCATGCAGTGTCCGAGATCCCTCTCTAATTGTTGTTGACTGCAACATCTCCACTGCAGTCTACTGAACCTGCATTCCCTTCATATTACTGCATCTTGGCCAAACTTGGCAATGTACTGCTAAAGTTTACTCTCCACATGCTCGAACTCTCCCTCCTCATTGCCATAACACTTCATACCTACTAGTGTACTTCACTTTGACTCATACACAAACTGCCACATGATCACTATACCTACAAACACACTCACTCTAACTAATACAACACTAAACCATTAGCCACCCCTCTGTCAACTGACACTTAAACATACACATAACTAGGCATTGATACACACAGACACCGACTTAATATATATCTGACATAGAGACTCACTTGTGCACACACCAAGTATACATACCTAACATATTAGCACAAACACTTAGTGTGCACTATACCAATACACCTACCCTCCTATGATACTCTATCCAAATCATACCAAGCTCTACCCAAAGCTCAAAAAAAACTCAAATATATTAATTAGACTCTAATAGGAGTAATAAATAGCTATTCAATTGTTTGTGGCAATTTATGAAACATGTATCACAAGTGTTGAAGGAAAAACCACCAAAATCTTTCTGTATCACAAAATATTACGATACGACTTACTCGTATCCAATTATGGATATGTATCTAGTATTCCAACCCTGATCTAAGTCCAATTAGATTAAATTGGTCTTATGATACACACTTGATATGTCAATCTCTTGATTTTTTCAAAATGGACACAAATTACCATGTAGAAGTCATATGGGGTAGTTTCTAATGGTCAAATGCATAATTTAGAAGCTACAATGAAGAGAAATTTAGAATTTATTAATTGGAAGATGGACTTTGAATAAAGTACTCAATGGACACGATCTCTTTACCAAAGGTCCTCCTCTGTGTGCTCCTTCCTTCTCCAAGCACCAAGGCTCCTTGAGGGATAAAAATGAGGGGGAAAGTAAAGGAATTGAGAAAGAAATTGATGGAGAAGAAATATGAGAAATTGGGGATCTAAAATTTGAGATCTAAAATGAACGCAAATGAGGAGGAGAGAGAGAAGAACCCCTTAAGTGTGGCCGGCCCCTTCCCCCTTCCTCAAGTCATACGCTAAAGTCCCATTTGCCCCTACATGATAAATTATGAGAAATAATTAAGGTTGGGTATTTTAGGAAGTTTCTACACTAAGGGAAATTAAGATAATCCTCCTAATTAATTAGTGTGAATGGGTTTATTGGACTTGGTCCATGTTTGCCTCACTATTTTTCATGACAAATCTAATTGGGTTCATAACTGTCAAGTCTAACTAATAGGATAGTCCTCTAATTAATAAATAATTAGCATAACCACCAATATTAATTATTAGCACAACATAAATAAATATTAATCTCAAAAAAATTATATGCAAATTGACTAAATTACCCTCATTTGGAAAAGTGAGGGTGATATACACTATGTCTCCTAAACCCTGACATACAAAATATGTTGGCAACCAGGAGTATGATGACGAACCGCTCTTTGCTTCAGCATAAATGGCTTCGCATCTTCCCCATGGCAGGAGATAATCAAGACAAAGTTATTTAAGAATATCTAACCAGAAGAGATTTGACCAACTCGTCGACTCCTTTGAAGGAGTATACCAAAATACTCGTTCTCGAAGACGGGAGCTCGTTCTTCACGGGAATATCCATTTCTCAGAATTCGAGGCTGGGAGTAGCAATCCCCCCGATTCTGAAACTGACAATATAGACTCCAACTGCATGAGTCTTTCTATCAATCCCTCTATTGTACACAGGGATGTTAGCATTTACGTCGTCGGTGATGAACAAGACACTTCTCACCAGAAGCCACCGAACAATGCCTCAACTCATTAGAGGACGCTCTCAGAGACATGCACACTACGATACAAAATATGCATCAAATGATGACAACTCAACATTCTGCTACACCAGTACCTTTCTAAGTGGCTTCATTTATACCTACACAGCCTACTCCTGAAATAATACATTTCCAGGATAACACAAATCCATAAACAGTCATAAACCAGGAGTCAGCAGTGCCAACTCTTAATTCTCTCAATATTGGGAGTGGACCTCCGTCGGTGATAATACCTGTTCAACCAAGATCTTATCAGTCAATTGTACCACTCCGACCAGAAGATCCTCTCGAAGTTATCCTAGATTTGCGTGTACAGGTCGATATTTTACAGAACAAAGACCAACTCCGCAAGCTTGGGGTGAAACAGCCTTATCCTCCTCATTGGGATAATGTTCCATTCTCTCCTAAATACAAGCCCCAATCAATAGTCTTGTTTGAAGGCAGGACATCACTGAGCCAATATATTAATTACTTCAATATGAAGATAGCTCATCTGCATAAAGAAGATGCTCTCCTTACTAGATTATTCGTGGGATTCTTGACCGATATAGCCTACGATTGGTATCGCAGTTTACCTGATAACTACATATCCTCGTTTAATAACATGATGTATTTTTTTTTTCTCATGATTCTACGAGGGAGGCATGGATATGACAATGTCTTCACACATTAATATCAAACGAAAGGAGAAGGAATCTGTACGTGAATTCATAGAGCATTTCAGACAAGCAACTCTGAAGTTACCTCCCGGTATTCCAGACTCCGCATTCATTGATACTTGCAAAAAGAACCTACTGCCTATAGTAGGGCTCTGGACCAGTCCAACTCAATTTCAAGACGGTACGACGTTCATCATTGGGGCCGAAGCTGTTGAATTTAATATGAAGGTGGCACATAATTTGGGGTTATAAATGACCAATGCGTAAGGAAAGCGTCCCTCCAATAGTGCAAATAATTACAACAACAAAAGAAATAAGACCTTGGAAATAAACCTGTCAAAGCCACCTACCTCTCCTCTAGCACAAAAGCCTCCAGAATCTTTCAGGCCTAAGGAAGAATATTTAACGAGGGAAATATCCACAACATTTTTAAAAGCTTGATAAAAAATAACAAGTTGTAGTTGCCTGACATCAAGCGACCAAATGAGGCCGGTAAAACAGATAATCCGAAGTACTGCTTATACCATCAATATGTACATTATTCTACCAAGACTTGTTATGTCTTAAAAAGAAAAATACAACAGTTGATAGATGCTAAAACTATCACCCTTCATAATAAAGAGAAGACAGTCACTGCCAATATGATGCACTACCAGAATAAGTCAAATTAGTGACGTCTAAAAATGTCGCTAAATGGCAAAAAAAATATCGTTAAATAATTTTAGCAACGTATGTAGCAACGTTTTGATGAAGTAGCCTTTAAACTAGTCGTTGACCAAAAAATATCGCAAAACGTCGCTATACCGACGTTTTCTAGCAACGTAAATGCGTCGCTATATTAGCGACGTTTAGTGACGCAACGTTGCTAAATTAGCGACGCGTTGTGTGTCGCTATATGTCACTAAGTTTTTTCTTTTTAGCGATATTGTGCAACTCATTTAGCGACGTTATATTGACCTGGCAATACTGCCATGTTAGCAGATTTGCGACGGTCAGCGACGTTTTTAGCGACGTTTATGGCTACGTGAATAGCGACGTGTATAACGAATTTATAGCGACGTATATAGCGACATATATAAACGTCGCTAAATGTCGCTATAAACGTCGCAAAAGATACAGTAAACAAATAAAAAATAAATAATGAATTGTTTTCAAACCATTCATCCTGAAGTTTATGAATTCATAATTTATACAAATAGACCCAGAGCAACCCTCCGTTGAATTTGCTGGGTTCGTCGACCCCCTTCGGTTGAACACTCTACAACGGTAAATTAACATATATTTAATATGAATAATATAGTAAAATTTGAAAAAAAATGAAATTTTGATATTATAAACTGAGTCAGGAGAAAATCTCGTCGTAAAGAATACAACAAATATTCAAACAACTGAGTCTAAAGCCTCGTCGTAAAGAATACAAGAAATAAAGTCTGAAAGCCTCAAAAATAAAAAATATTCATAAATGACCAAATATCATAGGTCTGAAACACAAACAATCAATAAACTATCATAACTAGGACAATTGCGGATCTGTAGGAGGATGATCACCGGCGCGCATTAGGGATAAGAACAGATCATACTGCTCCCATAAAATCGACATCGATGTCGATGGAGAAGGCAGTAACGTCGGTGGAGTCTGTGTCGATAAAGGCGCACCAGGAGGACGTATAAGGTGCACCAGGAGGACGTATCTGCTCCAACTCTGCCAGTCGATGGTTGTATGAATCCATGGTAGATAACAACCTCGTACTGCTATGAACCATTGAATCCTGCATCATCGTCAGCCTCTCGCCCATGGACAGCTGTGATGCCTGCAGTTCCGTCATGCTGCACTCTGTCAATGCTCTAAGATCAGCTGTCATATCCCGGAGCTCCATGATGCTGCGCTCGAGCATATCAAATTATGCGATGAGCGTCGCATCGTCCACCTACGGCTGGGACAAGGGCTGCTCCTCCATCCTTCGTAGCAACTCATCACACAGAGATGCAATCTGACGGTCAACGGTATCCTGGACTCGGGCCGATAACTGTGAGGGCTGTAGGAAATGCGCACTTACCGTGGAGGCCCTAGATGACTAAGTAGCAACAAGGGCACCATAGGATCCCGTATCGTAGTACGTACTCCTCTGGAGACCACTAGCGGCGGTCACCCATAGCTCGTCCGTCAACGGAGCTGGAGAGGGCTGCGAGGAATTACTAGCCTCTCCCGCTGTAGGTGTACTAGCAGTCGCCCGCTCACACAGCCTAAGATACTCGGCCTAGAAAAGTTTGGATACTCGATAATTGCCTAAGTTATATTAAAATTAATACAAAGTAAAGTAATACTTACATAGGTCTGCGAGGCCCTCTCATCAATGAGATTCTCGCCCTTTCGATGGGTGGCCAGGAAGACCGTCACCATGTTTGCATCCTCACTCCTCTTTACCTGTTAAAAATATATTATTTAGTACTAAAATTAAATATTTTATCCTACTACCATTTTATCTACTTGTATTAAAATAATATATCTGAAATAAAAAATATACCAAACGACAGAAATTTTCCATCATCGGAATCCAGCCACCACACCACTTTGTTGCCTTCTGCCTAGCCGCCTTGGCCTTCTCAGACCTTTCCTTGTATCTCGGATCGTCGAATCTAGCCCTCATCGTAGTCCACTGCTCAGGTATGATCCAACCTTGGATCGGTTTTCCTGCGCGATCATGAGCCTTTTGGTCATCCAGAGCATCACGAATCAGTTTTGCGGCAATGGCAAGAAACATCTGCTCGATCAACTCGGCCCGGTACGATGGATAAAAATACGTTTGCTACAATAAGTAATTTAGGTAGTTATATAATATGCATAAATTAGATGATTAATATAATATACTTTTACCTTGAAGTACGCAAACTAGAACGCCATTCTCTCCTCCGGAGCATCAGAGTAGTTGATCCAAGGGCCACCATAGTTGTACCTCAGAAAGTGGCCCAGGCGTCTTTGTACTGACGAGGGATGATATCTATACAGAGATAATTATTTTTATCAAAAAATTTAATATATGATGAATACAAAAATACACAATATATATAATGCAAAACCATCTAATTGACTTACTTTGTACCGTCGGCCCAAATCTTCGTCCTCGTCTCGTCCGGAGGTGCTCATGGAGGATCTAGCTGATATTGGGACGACGTCGGCTCAACCTCCGCCATATGCTCATCTGTCTTCATGGTTCTGTCAGCAGTAGGAACGCTGGACAAGGGAGTACTATCAGGCCTGGAACTACTCATTCCAGGAGTGCTACTACGTAATGTCGTTGCAGTCGGAGATGTGACTGGTCGATATACTAAAGTACTAGGCGTCGAGGATCCAGAACCAATAGTAGGCAGTACCGGAGGAGCACTCCATCTACCTCGGGACCTGCTGAATGCTATACGTCGTCTTGTCATACCTGATAACAATATCTGATGAATAAAGAAATATATAAATATATAGTACATTCTACAGTCAAAATGTTATGCATATCTCACAGTATTAATATAATTGCACAGTAAATAACTAGTAGTGTCACAAGTCTAAATGGATACTACATTTTGCACTCAAAATATAATACATATCTTCATCAAAATAGTACATTCTACAGTCAAAATATAGTACATATCTTCGGGCAAAATATTTTATTTTTAATCATCTTGAGAAAATTTATCTTGTTCGCCTTCCTCGTCCTCCTCTTCCTCTTCCTCCTCATTTTTACTTTTATCTACTTCATTTTTGTCTTCGTCTTCCTCTTCGAATAATTTTACCTCTTATACATTATTAGTCGTGTAATGAGTAACTTTCGTTGAGTCCACATCCACAATATTTGTTACGAGAGGTAGCTCGTCCTCCTGATAAGCTATTTCGTCAACGTCAAAGGTATTTCTAGCTTTATTCTTGCATACTGCCCACCAATCCGACCTCGATGTCCCCCGTCTAGGATAAGTTATCAAGTACAGGAGCTGAGCCTGACTTGATAGGACAAATGGTTCACAGTCTTGATATCTATGCTTGTAGTTTATATCCATGTCACGCCCCAGTCCCAAAATACCGTGGGACTAGACACGTGGCAATGGCCAGCAGTACGCACCGATGGACCAACTCAATATAATGGATCCATCAGGGCATACTTAAGCTGTAAAACAAGTTTACGACGATTATGGCACAACTAATCTCATCCACACAAGATAGGAAATTTGATCCACAGAATAAATAAGGACTGTAAATCATCAGCCAGTCTCACAAAGTACTTCGGGGAACAACCCGATAAATATCTAGTACAATGGTTCATCTGACCAGAAAATAAAAGACTGAAAGAAATAGATGAAAGCTGAGCATAAACATGGATGCTCAAGAGAAGTCTTCAGCTAAGACCTCGTCCTCGGATGGTGGTACAACTCCTGGATCAGCTCCTGCTCTGGTCCCGTAAACCTCGGGATAAACCTCGTCTGCAAAATCTGGGGACAAAATCCGGATCCAGGTCCTCAGGGGACATAGCAAGGTACAAGAAAGCTCATGCCAATAAATAAATAAGCAGTGCAGCAAATAAATAACTAAATAAAACAATGGGGTAAATATGTAACCATCTAAGTGAAATGCAAGTGAGAGCAGCACGAATACTCAGGCTGAGACCACTACAAGCTCTGTGTCTGGGAGCCGGTAGCAGCAATAACTATGTGTTTACTATGTGTTTACTATGTTTTATATATATAATCAGCCTGTAGCCTGTGTGTCTCTCCCCACCCAATGTAACCACGTATATCATGTCCATAACGTCTCATGTCCATGTCAAGCGCGATCATAGCTAAATACAACAAGTCATAATGTATATAGAATATAAAATCTATGTCAAGTCCTGTATCCTATACAGAATCACCACAAATATCTCGGGAAAATCCTATCTCATGAATAGTGTCAAGTGTCCTGGGTCATATGGTACTTGATAAGACAAGTACGAGAATATAAAGTGTCACGGATGTCCATCTCTAGATGACCGTACCCAACACTGCGTACAGTGTCGGCACCCGACTGATAATCGGACGCTAAGTACTTCACACGGTCCTAGGTTGAGCATGCACAGCAATATATATAAAGCAAGGAAAATAGATAACTAAGCTGCAGAGTTTGGCAAGGTACACTTGCCTGATGTTTGAATATCAACTGTCGTCCTGGTATCGGTGGATCCGGTAGGTGCTACTCCAAAAGCTGTAATAAACATCACCAACAGTCTCAGAAGGTATCAAACTGCTAGGAACGCCTGTCCTTACGTCCAATTTGGACACAGGAGCAAAAAGGTCATTTCCGGGCCAAAGCGGGTTCCATAGGTGGGCCCACTTGCACCGAAAAGCGTGCCGAGGGTAACAGTCTCTAAATGGGACAAACTATTGGTCAAACAACTCTAAATGTCAATCCGATCCCAACGGTATATCCAAATTTGGATTCGGATGAGCCGAACATAATTTGGTCCAAAAAGTCAACTGTGGGGCCCGCCAATTGGCGATCTGGTCAACCGTCTCAGAAATGCGTGAAAATTGGGTCACAGGACCAGCGTGTTACCACGAGTCCAGTGGCGTAAGTTTCGTCGCAATCTGACAAGCGTGCACAAAATACTCGCGAGTTCCACAAAAGTGGCGACACGGAATGTGTTCGCGGATACGGCCTGATTCCGGCGCGCACACGCGTCCAAATCAGTCCCCACAAATTTTCACGTGTCCCGTTATGCTGCGTGCACCATTCGGTACACTTGGCACACGGCGGGGCGGTCCCGTTTGGCGGGGCGCGCTCCGATCTCCCACTTTTAGAAAACCGAAAAAAGTGGGTGCGCGCAGTTTTGTGACGACTACAATTTTGTCCACAGCAACTAATAGCACAAAGTTATTATACAGAAAATAAACTAGGTCATGTAATCTACAGGTATAAAAAAGAATTGTCGAATTCGGATCTCTGTGGTGGGAGATACGAACTCGACAATATGGGTGGTCATCGCAAGTTTCTGCGATTGCAGAATTCTGTCTGCTCGCGCTGACTTGGGCGCTGTTTTTCACCTAGGGGCACTCGTTTTCCGAGGTTGACTCTAAAACAGATATTGGAGAGGGTTGAGGGAAGATCATACCTATGAAAACGGAACAGCGTTTGGTCGAGCGAGTCAACGGGAAAACACGCCGGAGCGAAGGTGCTTCGAGTGGGAAACTGCAGTCCGTGATGTCGGCGTCGACGGGGTGGTTGGATGGCTTGGGGAGCCTTCTCTGGCTGCGATGACGGCTCTAGATGGGAAGGGGAAGTCTGGAGTTTTAGGTTAGGATTTTGGGAAACTAACTATATATATATATATGTTATATATAATTAGGAGAGAGAGGGGGAGAGATCGGATTGTGGGTTATTGGCTGAAGGCTATGCGGCCGCTGGCTTGATACAAAGCAAAAAGGGGGCGGGTCCCCGCTGACTTAATTTTGGGATCCAGCAGCAATCCTGATGGCTTAAGTTCCTAAGGAACATAAGTATTAGTAGTAACTATTATATTATTATTATTATTATTATAAGTATTATATTATTCTATTAACTTTTTTTTTTCCTTTCCTTTCTTTTCTTTAATTAAAATATATATATACATATATATTTGTATATATATATATATATATATATATATATATACTCATAAGAAAATTTATAGGATAGGGTATTGCACATCGTTAGGCTAGCAACTGCTCCAGGGGTCTCCTACATGGAATAAAATCCGAAAAATTCCTGATGGTCCCATAACTCATCTAAGTGCCCGAACACCTAACATAAAAATTATTAAAAATCTATTTCTCCTAATTGGACCTAATTACTACAATTTAATTAATAATTAATAAATAAAGGGTATATACGATTTTCTGGGAAGGGGTTTTACATTCTACCCAACTTATAAAAATTTCGTCCTCGAAATTAAATTAGGGTAGGGCTCTCTCTATCAAGTCTCACTTGATTACAGTCTAAGAATTTCTCTCAAGTGAGCATTACGGTCTCTACCCAACTTAGAATTTACCCATCTATTATCTAAGACTATTCATCCAATAAATCTATGCCCCGACTCATTTAATCATGTTATTGAATCCTCAAGTCTTTAACACCAAACCTATCACCTATGATATTCCCTTAATCATATAAAAAAGGGTAGCAATAATGTGACCGGCTTGTGGGGTATATCTAGTACTGTCTATATATCAAACTTATACCAAGCACGAGGTTTCGTCTTTCCGAAATAAGGGAAGACGAAGATCAATAATAAAGAGTTCAAGGGTGAGGTAATAGAATAGAAGTATCGGGATCAAGGCGTTTAAAGAATTCAAATGGAAATGGTCAAGTTATTGTGGATTGAAATCCTATTCTGGTAATCCTTTGTTCGCATGCTCGTATTAGTACAGTTGTGTAACCGATACAATATGCTCAGACATATCTAGAGGGCAAGTATACTAGTCAACTATGTATCTCAATCCACGTGATGTAGTCGTGCGAAGAGCGAACCAAAATGCACTAAGGTTGATCAGACCGTAATACACTGATTCTGAATAAACAATTGTATTAGTGTACATGTCCACTAACACATATGTCATGAACAAGCTCGATAAAGAATAAGCTTGCAAAACTAGGCTATATTAGCAGCATAAGTCAAGGTAGTACAACAAAAAGGGAAGTACGCTAGATGATGATGAAGGAGGTATGACTTAATTCAAGTTCACAAAACAACACAAAATAAGCACAATAACAAAAGACTCTATAATCTCTACAGTTATCATATTAATTCCTTGTCTAAGTCGATAGTCGACAAATTAGGGGTGTGAGCCTCTAAGTTCTATAGTCTGAATAAACCCTATCATCTTATGTTAGCATACAATTAATGCCATTCAGTTACACTTCATCAATGGATCACAAGGGCTATATGATACTAGGTGGTGAGGTATACTACCCAACTTATAAGAATTAAACTAATACGGTGACAGTCTTAAGAGGGTCCTACAAAATAATCTTGCACATGTAAAATAGAGCGGAAACTCTTATTAGGGTATATGAGGAAGGATCTTGATACTTATTAGGGTCTCTTAGGGTATCATGCAAGTAATGGTCATCTTAAGTCTTAGTCATAGCGCTCATAGGTCATGTGTCAATCGTAGGGATAGAAGAGTTACTAGCCGTTGAGGAGGAAGGGTCTAACTTGTATCGGGGTGAGGGTACAAATTACATGATTTAAAAATTAAGGGTTAATCATTGGTCACAATCTACAAGGTTAACTCAAACTTATCAATTCTAACTACTAGGCACCAATTTTCAAATTCAAGACTACAGCTATAACCCTAGCAAATTATGGGTCCTTAACAAGAAATAAAATTACTTGGCCTACTATCAGAAGTGTCAGGTGGCACGAATTAAAAGACGGAGGAAAGAAGAACATATTTTAGTCGTTGCGCATTAGCGAACATTAAGGTCGCAGATGAACAACATAGAAAATTGAAATATGGGGCTCTAGATAACATCATGGTTCTCTAAGGGGAGTGGGGTGTTGGTTGCTATGTTTGAGGTATGATTAGGAAAATGCTCTATACATTGCTCTTAGCTCTCTAAGGTACGGTCTGCTTATCTCAAGACAAGAACCTATATCCTAATGCTATCTCACTATGCATATTAGGTTCAGTCCTAACTTTCGATCTCGGATTTCTATTGGTTCTTCAAGACTGGGTCAAACACTAGGGTCAAACATTATGGTAAATCTTCTAACTAACTCTAGTAGTGTCTATACTACCCTCAAGTCTTCATAATTCATCAGGGGGTAATGGTATACCGATCCTAGAGATGAGGAATTCTAGAGTTCACTAGATATTCTAGACTTAGTGGAGTGTCAATATTCTAGCTGCACTCTTAATAGGAATGTTACCCTACTGATCATCTAACAACAGGAACTTATATATTCTAAGAGAGGCTATACGCAAGAAATTAATAGGGAAGCACATGAATCAAGCAGGATGCAATTTATCCGAATGGAATGGATTGGAAGGAGGATGAGTCATAGTCAGTGTGGATGAGATCTTATACTTTAATCCTAGTTATTATTGCAGGCTTGCTCGGTCCCTAAGTTGAAACCGAACAATTTAGTCGTAGACCTGCATGGGCCACCACAAAAACCATGTCACGCCCCAGTCCCAAAATACCGTGGGACTAGACACGTGGCAATGGCCAGCAGTACGCACCGATGGACCAACTCAATATAATGGATCCATCAGGGCATACTTAAGCTGTAAAACAAGTCTACGACGATTATGGCACAACTAATCTCATCCACACAAGATAGGAAATATGATCCACAGAATAAATAAGGACTGTAAATCATCAGCCAGTCTCACAAAGTACTTCGGGGAACAACCCGATAAATATCTAGTACAATGGTTCATCTGACCAGAAAATAAAAGACTGAAAGAAATAGATGAAAGCTGAGCATAAACATGGATGCTCAAGAGAAGTCTTCAGCTAAGACCTCGTCCTCGGATGGTGGTACAGCTCCTGGATCAGCTCCTGCTCCGGTCCCGTAAACCTCGGGATAAACCTCGTCTGCAAAATCTGGGGACAAAATCCGGATCCAGGTCCTCAGGGGACATAGCAAGGTACAAGAAAGCTCATGCCAATAAATAAATAAGCAGTGCAGCAAATAAATAACTAAATAAAACAATGGGGTAAATATGTAACCATCTAAGTGAAATGCAAGTGAGAGCAGCACGAATACTCAGGCTGAGACCACTACAAGCTCTGTGTCTGGGAGCCGGTAGCAGCAATAACTATGTGTTTACTATGTTTTATATATATAATCAGCCTGTAGCCTGTGTGTCTCTCCCCACCCAATGTAACCACGTATATCATGTCCATAACGTCTCATGTCCATGTCAAGCGCGATCATAGCTAAATGCAATAAGTCATAATGTATATAGAATATAAAATCTATGTCAAGTCCTGTATCCTATACAGAATCACCACGAATATCTCGGGAAAATCCTATCTCATGAATAGTGTCAAGTGTCCTGGGTCATATGGTACTTGATAAGACAAGTACGAGAATATAAAGTGTCACGGATGTCCATCTCTAGATGACCGTACCCAACACTGCGTACAGTGTCGGCACCCGACTGATAATCGGACGCTAAGTACTTCACACGGTCCTAGGTTGAGCATGCACAGCAATATATATAAAGCAAGCAAAATAGATAACTAAGCTGCAGAGTTTGGCAAGGTACACTTGCCTGATGTTTGAATATCAACTGTCGTCCTGGTATCGGTGGATCCGGTAGGTGCTACTCCAAAAGCTGTAATAAACATCACCAACAGTCTCAGAAGATATCAAACTGCTAGGAACGCCTGTCCTTACGTCCAATTTGGACACAGGGGCAAAAAGGTCATTTTCGGACCAAAGCGGGTTCCATAGGTGGGCCCACTTGCACCGAAAAGCGTGCCGAGGATAACAGTTTCTAAATGGGACAAACTATGGGTCAAACAACTCTAAATGTCAATCCGATCCCAACGGTATGTCCAAATTTGGATTCCGATAAGCCGAACATAATTTGGTCCAAAAAGTCAACTGTGGGGCCCGCCAATTGGCGATCTGGTCAACCGTCTCAGAAATGCGTGAAAATTGGGTCACAGGACCAGCGTGTTACCACGAGTCCAGTGGCGTAAGTTTCGTCATAATCTGACAAGCGTGCACAAAATACTCGCGAGTTCCACAAAAGTGGCGACACGGAATGTGTTCGCGGATACGGCCTGATTCCGGCGCGCACACGCGTCCAAATCAGTCTCCACAAATTTTCACGTGTCCCGTTATGCTGCGTGCACCATTCGGTATACTTGGCACACGGCGGGGCGGTCCCGTTTGGTGGGGCGCGCTCCGATCTCCCACTTTTAGAAAATCGAAAAAAGTGGGTGCGCGCAGTTTTGTGACGACTACAATTTTGTCCATAGCAACTAATAGCACAAAGTTATTATACAGAAAATAAACTAGGTCATGTAATCTACAGGTATCAAAAAGAATTGTCGAATTCGGATCTCTGTGGTGGGAGATACGAACTCGACAATATGGGTGGTCATCGCAAGTTTCTGCGATTGCAGAATTGTCTGCTCGCGCTGACTTGGGCGCTGTTTTTCACCTAGGGGCACTGGTTTTCCGAGGTTGACTATAAAACAGATATTGGAGAGGGTTGAGGGAAGATCATACCTATGAAAACGGAACAGCGTTTGGTCGAGCGAGTCAACGGGAAAATACGCCAGAGCGAAGGTGCTTCGAGTGGGAAACTGCAGTCCGCGATGTCGGCGTCGACGGGGTGGTTGGATGGCTTGGGGAGGCTTCTCTGGCTGCGGTGATGGCTCTAGATGGGAAGGAGAAGTCTGGAGTTTTAGATTAGGGTTTTGGGAAACTAACTATATATATATATATATATGTTATATATAATTAGGAGAGAGAGGGGGAGAGATCGGATTGTGGGTTATTGGCTGAAGGCTATGCGGCCGCTGGCTTGATACAAAGCAAAAAGGGGGCGGGTCCCCGCTGACTTAATCTTGGGATCCAGCAGCAATCCTGATGGCTTAAGTTCCTAAGGAACATAAGTATTAGTAGTAACTATTATATTATTATTATTATTATTATAAGTATTATATTATTCTATTAACTTTTTTTTCCTTTCCTTTCTTTTCTTTAATTAAAATATATATACATATATATTTGTATATATATATATATATATATATACTCATAAGAAAATTTATAGGATAGGGTATTGCACATCGTTAGGCTAGCAACTGCTCCAGGGGTCTCCTACATGGAATAAAATCCGAAAAATTCCTGATGGTCCCATAACTCATCTAAGTGCCCGAACACCTAACATAAAAATTATTAAAAATCTTTTTCTCCTAATTGGACCTAATTACTACAATTTAATTAATAATTAATAAATAAAGGGTATATACGATTTTCTGGGAAGGGGTTTTACAATCCACAAGACCATGCTTGTCAAATTTTTAACCTTGATCTTGAATCGGATCGAACCATTCATACTTGAATAGCACGATCTTAGCAGGTTCTATGCCATAATTATATATCAACTCCACAATCTCTCATAAGATGCCAAAAAAATTATTGCCTGGATCGATGTCTTTGTAGTTCGAAGATTTGATACACAAACAACTATTTTTTTTGGAATCAAGATCCAGAAAGTTGTCTCTGATCGGAGCATTTATTGACTTGAACCTAAATCAATTCACATAGTAACTTGACCATATTTTGATGACAGTAATTGGTCCCTTGGCTAGAGTTCTAATAGATTCAGTCTCGAGTGTTATTAGACGATCGACCTAAATACCAAAGTAGTGATAGTAAGTTATTTATTGTACAAGTACATACAAAAAAGTAATTACCAAGCTCCTTACAAATGCACTCAACCAAAAAAGAAAATAGCGTCTTATTTCTTGTTCTACTTTTTCGTCTGTTATGCAGGGTCTAACTGACCTTAGTTCATCATTATATGTGTTAAAAAACAACGAAGCAATCGCTAATAATTACTTACCCCTCTAGCTTCTCTACTTCATCCTCGTCGTAATTGAGTAATATATACTACTGAGCAGCCCTTAGCTCGTCGTCATTCAAATATCTCTTCTTTATTTTCCCCGAAGGCTTTTTGGACGCATTGAATAATTTCAGTATTGCATCATTAGATTCCTGATATCCGTCGTCGTTTCTCTGAGCTCTCATTCTATTAGTATCAACATGATGTTTGAAATACGTCGAGCAAAAGTTTGTAATCTCCTCGAGAACATAAGCTTTACAAATAGAGCCCTTAACCCGCGTCTTATTTTTTATCTTTCTTTTTAGGTGATTCAGATGCCGCTCAAAGGGGTACATCCACCGATAACTAACAGGATCACCAATACGTGCCTCATAGGAAAGATGAATTGTTAAATGCTCCATAGAGTCGAAGAATCTAGGAGAAAATACCTTCTCGAGCTTGCACAGTGTTACCGTAATATCCTTCTCTCGCTTTTATAGACGATCGACGAGCAACTT